>BCLG01002809.1:29160-53454 GCA_001602295.1 Zoysia matrella | reverse complement strand
GTGTTTACTGTTTTGCAGTTGAAATTGGTTGATCTTCAGTCATCTGAAGCAGATTTGGCCAAATCAGCACTTTTCACCAAACATCCTGAAATGAAGGGTAAATCTATATTTGTAATCTGACTGTATGTAGAGGGATTAATGATGTAATCAATTATCTCACCACCTTGTATTTTTGTTCCATAGAATGGCCGAAGAACCATCATTTCCAGATCTTCAAATTGGAAATAGAAAACATATTCTTGATTGATTGGTTTGGGGGTCCTAAACCTATATCCCCTTCTGAATACCTCAACTATGGAAGGTGAGCATACATGAACCTTACTTATATGAACGACTACACAAACTTGTCAATCTGCAGCTCTGTGTCTCTGAAGGACCAATTTTTTTCCTAACACTTCTTTCATTTATGCAGGGAACAGGGCTCACTGAAGTTCTCTTGAAGAAACAACATTTCATGGTTCATTATCTTATCTGTGTATGCTCTTTAAAGGGAAAAAAAACAATATTGTACATATTGTAAAGACATATTTACACTGAATGAACTCGTATTGTGTTTATTTCGTTTGTCAAATCTTCACGTGCAATAAGCATTCTTGATCTTCAACTTGCTATTTTTTTAGAATATAAATCTCAAAGGTTTGCCCGTTACTCTGACCATCGAGTTCAATCTGTAGTAAGCTTTTTTCTGGGGCATTATGCAGTGTCACACCATGAAGAAATACAGTTGAAGTTTTTTTTAGCTGTTGAGACATGGAAATTTATGGAACCTGTGTTATAACTTGCTTGAAACTTTTGTCATTGTTGAGTTTGGTACACCGCAGAAACTTAAGTTCAAATAATCTGCAAGCCACCAAGATTGAAATGACACCCCTTCAGTTAGCAGCATACTTGTAACTTCCTTGGGAGTTGAAATGGTCCCAAGTTGAAATTGTGTAGGGAATACATTGTGACTAGATGAAAACAATGTCAGAGTGTACATCTACTTAGTTTGGCACGCAACCGCAGCATCGTTTGAAGCAACGCCTCCATAGACCAACCTTTTCATGTACTAAAATGAAATTTTATTTCACCAATTGAACCTATCTGAGTTTAATAATGCACTGTTTGTTCTTGAAATAAGCTACCTGACGCGTTGACGTCCTGTCGAATGAAGCTCAAGAACATTATCTGCATTGCCAGTAGTGTGTGACTTATCATCGTTGTGACAAATGCATATATAAAATGAATGATCAAAGATAATATAGAACTTAAAGTTCCAAGTAAGGACACTAATGTTCTACAATATTTCCTCCGTATTATTTGTGTTTATTAGGCCCAAACACTACAATCTTTTGTTTTTCCGGCCCAAAATATTTCTTCACAATCTTCTCTCTCTCAAGAAAAAAAAACATCATCAGCGCATGGTCGTACTGTTTGTCCAATTCATTAAACATTTACCATAGTATTGTTTGGTACAGTAAATGTTCTTGAGCGGTGTGAGAAGATCTGTTTCCTGATACAATGCCCAGGGATTGTCTTACCCATGTAGGTCGATGAATCTCCCCAGAACCTCTGCCCCATCTTACACAGTAACACAATGATCCATGTTAAAATGACCAAGGATCTGTGGTGGGTCTTGAACCTGTGCTTTGACATGGGATAGATAGAAGATTTTTTTAACGCTAGGCTGAAATTTGCTTCTACGGTGAGTTAAACCTAGGACCTAAGAAGTGCTGCTAGAACCAACCAACCAGCTTAGCTAGAGGCCTAGAGATTTGATCTCTTGTGATTGAAATGTTCACTGTTTAAAACCAGTACCTATCTTTCAATACAAAAAAATAAGGCAGTAGTCTTTGCCTTGACAGAACTGATTTACGTTTTGATTGGTTAAGCTCTTGAGTAACTATCGAAGTTGTTGGTTGTTGCTATCTACAATCAGTTTTGGTTTGCAATAAATAACCTACAAAAACAGGTGATTGAGAGGTTTTGCTGATAAAACGTGTACTCCCTCTGTTCTGACTTTTAATTTCAACTTTAACTATTCGTTTTATTCAAAAAATTTGATAAATATCATATATTTTTATTATAATTTACTTTATTATTAAAAGTATTTTAATCACACCTTAGAATTTTATACATTTGAATTTATTTTTTAATAAAACGAATGGATAAAATTGAAGTTAAAAGTCAATAGCGACAACAATTAAGAAACGGAGGGAGTATCTTTTTCTAGCTTCTTTATTTGGAGTACAATGCCATTTCTATGTTTTCATTCTTAATAAACGTTAGTTACACCAGTTGTTGGAGTTGCCACTATTAGCATTTTATAGTTTGTGACCCATTCTGAAGGAACTAAAAATCTTATTCAAACAATGAAAATGATGTTTTGATTATAAATGAAAGTGCATCTAGAATCTGTGTGGATTTTAAAATAAATTGTGACAAACAATAGAAGCATTTAATAAGTATTTTGTGAGTATGTGTGCAGAAACTAAGTATATGAATGATTATTGACTAAAAAGAAAGAGAAAATTGTTGGCTCTATGGCTCCAGTGTTTTTTTGGTATTTATATCTTTTTTGAGTCATAAGACCACCGTACTATAAGGAGGTTCAACATTTTCTGTCTTAAAAATGGTTAAATAATCAAACTTTCTCTTTTCATCTTGATCTTAATTACCTGTGTTTGGTCACTGGCTCCAGACTTGTTCAGTTTCCCGGACTTGTCCGAGAACGGATTTGTTCGCCTAATAACCGGACTTCTGGATATGTTCGGCCAACCTGCAGACTCCAGAGAGCTGTCTCTCCGGTAGAGCCAGACTAGTCTGCGCCTCCGGACTAGTTCGGGTACGGATTTGTCCGTCAAGGCCTGCAGAATTCAGAGAAGGAGCACCCCGTTATTCTCCGAACTTGTCTGCCAACAGACTTGTCCGCTGGGCGGGCAGACTCCAGAGCGATTACACTGCGGCCTGACTAGATTTGTTTGCTCGACGTGCTCTCTGCGGACTTAAGAGAGATGACTATATTATCGTTAAGCCCGATGTCCAGACTTGTTCGAACCTCCAAACTTGTCTGCTCCTCATATTTTTGGAAGGTCATTTTTGATTGACTTATATAATTCTCCTTTTTTCATGTCTTAAGATTACCAAAAACGCTCACATCTTTTCAAATCGCGCTCTGAGATCCACCTCTCCTCTTCCACTCGTTCTTCATTAAATCTCCTAGAGTTTTGATCGAAGAAAGAGGAGATTGTGAGTCCTTTCATCTTTCAATTCGATTTGAACACTTGATCTTTTCATTGCAGGACTTGCAAGATTTATTACTCTTGAAGATTTATTTTTTTAAAGGTTAGGTGTCGGTGTCGTTCGAAATCCATCAAATACATTATGGTGAGATCCGAGAGGTTTATATCATCTATTTTGATTTAGTGAAAACTAAGTTGATCTTTGTGTTAACTTGGAGAGGTTAAAGTTTGAGTGCAATCTCGTCCTTTGTGTACCTCTTAACGGAGACGTAGGCTTCTTTGTGGAGCTGAATTTCGATCAAAAATCTATGTGTCTCTTGTCTCCGTTTGTTTTTTGAGTTTGGTCTTTTTCCGCTGCGACTAGCAGATTTATCCGTAAGGACCGGACTTATTCGCTACCGGACAAGTTCGACTGACAGGACTAGTTTGTCCTCTGTTTTTCTGATTAAATTGTTTTTAAACGTTGATTTTCAGCTTTCAATAAATACTTACCTGTAGACTAAAACTTATGCTGTTCAATGACATCATGACGCTCTGGAGTGTGGAAGGATTTGTCATTTCTGATATGTGCATCATGACCCATGTTCTGTCTTCAGAAGGATGATTTTCCAGTAGATAGTTGTGTAGACGAATATTTATTTGTCAATTGTCACTTGTATAGGATGAACAAGTTGTTTTCCTTTCAAACTGAGTAAGACCTGGTTTTGCAACAATGGCATTTTGTAAGTTTTACACTTCTGCACTTACGGAAACCGCGGCTAAAAAAGTTTGATGTGATCCTCTTGCTTTTTTTTTTCCATTGTTGATTTGTCTGCTGCTGCGGCCCAGCCCTTTCTTAAATCGTGTTTGAATTCTCTCAAGCTCCAGTGAAATAAAACTTTGAGGTGCCGGTGTTTTCCTTTTTCTATTGCCGTTATTTATAGCTAGTTGCATATGCTGAACTTCGTAATTAATTCATGGCAAATGCGCTTGTGACTGAAATGTTAACACCTAATTGTCTTAGCGATCTGTATAACCATTCACGTCATTTTATTTTTTTTCCAACATATTTATGTGCTGTGATTTTTTTTCTCCGGATTCAGATTTTTGTGATTGGGGAAATTCGGCTGCACCCCTGTATTCAACTGGTTATTTAATACGGAGTAGAAGTATTTCAGAAACTTCAGCAGGAAGTGGACGGCATGCTGTGGCGGAGCCAGGCGTAAAAGGGAGCAAGGCCGGTGAGAGCGGAAGTGGTACAGGTGCGCCAGGGCCAGCGGGGCTTCGTCTCTTAATGGTGATTTCAGCGATCATGGAGCCTTTTCGTATTTTTTTTATTATTATAAATTTTTGTCGAGAGAAACATGTAAGAGAGGCTTTGAGGCAGCATGCACGGGTAGCAAGACACAACATGAACTGGACATAAGCACGAGGGGCGTCGCGACAGCGCGCGTTGCCAGTGCGATGGCATCAGTGTGTGAGACTAAAAACTACAAGAGAATGAAGATGAGTTGCACAAAGTTAGTGGATCGAAATGAAATTTTTATTAGGCTGTTTCGAGAATCAAACTTTTTAAAATTTGTTTTGATATCTGCACCGGTTGCAAAATGCTGCACTCTTTACAAATTTTTTCGTAGACCAAGGGGGGAGGGCCGCGGCCAGGCTGGCCTCTACGTGGCTCCGCCTGTGGGCATGAGCCTGATGAATTATTCAAAAATATACCGTTAATTACAGATTGAAGAAAAACTATGACCAACATTTGCTAGTCACCTGTCATCAAACCAACCGGCTCAATCTTACGCACATGGTGCCATCAAGCTTTCCAGTGCGCCCGGTACGGTATATCTCCGTGACATTGTTATTTCCAGAAGATGCAGCAGCTGACAGTGTTCAAAAGGTTACGCCATATTGGATTCATCTAATGTTCTGAATGTGTGTGTGTGGGTGCAAGCTCAGCTGATTGCTGCCATCCTACCAGCTTGAAAGTGATGTTTTGCGGTTTCGGTGGGTCAAGAGGTGGACCCTTGATGCGCGCTTTGGTGTCGCATGCTTTGAAGCGGAGCAATGGAATGTGAACGGCCGGCCAGCTCGCTCGCTTCGTGCTTACGTCGAGCTAAACCACCGGCATCATCGCTTGTGGGAGTTTGTAGTTAATCTGGGAGATGATACTTGTTTGCCGGAAATATCAGGTGGGAAAGCAAAATGCTTTCTGGCTTTCACTGATAGAAGTAACCACCACCTCAGGGTGATTACTTGACGGCTGTTGTTATCATGATGAACTGTATCTTTGCTTCAGTTGTTGAACATCTCATTGACTGAAGCCAAGTCACATTGTATGCGAGACTTTTTTTTTTTTTTGAGTGGTTGCCGTTCTACTGCTTCAGAATGTCCGGGGAAAAAAAATAAATGGAGGCAAAGCTTCTTGTATGATGTCTTTACTTTCTCCGTTTCTGAAAACTAGTCGTTTTTAACTTTTGCTCGTTGTGTTTGACTATTTGTTTTATTTAAAAATATCATTTATTTTATTATAAATTGTTTTATCATTAGTGATATTATTTGTTTTTTATATATTTGTACAAAATTTTAAATAAGAAAAATGTTCAAACATGATGAGGAAAAGTTAAAAGCAATAAGTTTTCTGAACGGAGGTAGTACTTTCTTTTGGACGAGTCTTTTCTTTTGTTTGTTCCTGTTGGTTTCCCAAGAATCACCAATGGGAGGCAGGTCAGGTGCAATGCAGCAGTGAAAGTGCAGACAAAGTTAGGCTGCTAAACAAAGAGCTAAGAGCTCGTGATTGCTTACAAAATTGCACTCCACGCAAACAAAAAGATGATAGGGTAGTTTGCCGTGGCGGCCACTGCCCTGTTGGCCTACGTGTCACTCCTCCACCTGCCACCTGTACCCGGAACCTAAACGCAGGAACAAAGCAGACACACGAGCTAGCAGTTTCCTTAACTGACTTGTGGGTCTGAATACACCCAGACCCAATGGCCATTCCCATGCGTGGCAAAGTGGTCCCACCTCCCACTGGATTAACCACCTCGGTGACACGGCGCATGCAAACGGACCGTTTTCTCGGTGGGGTCCCCTCGGAAGAGGCAGAGGAACGAATGCCCACTGCGCCCTGGGCCCCTGCCCTCACTCACCACGCGGTACACTACACCTAAAATATTGGCCCCGCCCACCCGACCTCACTGCCCCGCCCGGCTCGCCTGCGGTCGCCTCGCTTCCCCTTCTCGAGCTCGCCGCCGCGAGTGCAGCCGGAGGAGGCCCATGAGCAGGCGGCTGTAGCCATAGCGCCGCCGCTGCTGTTGGTCCTCGAGAGAGGACGTGGGCGGCGGGTGCGGGTTCGGCCGTCCCTGACGCGGCGCGAGATCCGAGGACACGCGGCGCCGCGCGGGGTGTTTCGACGTTGCTGGCGGGCCGAGGAGGCGGAGGAGGAGGGGTGGAGGACATGGCGGGGTCGAGGTTCGGTTCGTTCAAGTCGGAGAAGGGGGACTCGGCGGCCTCCGCGGCTGCGGGCGGGGCCGCGCAGAGGAGGGACCCGTACGAGGTGCTCGGCGTGGGGCGCAATGCCACCGAACAGGAGATCAAGAGCGCGTTCCGACGCATGGCGCTCAAGTAAGGGCCGAGGCTGCCTCCTCTTCGCTCTGTCTCAGATTTAGGCCTTTGTGCTGCTTTTGTTGCTGCTGCAATTTTTCCAAAGCTCATGTGGCGTATAATTACACAATTTCCTTCGAGTTACGTGTGGAACATGACACATTTCAGGCGAATTATGCATGCTTGTTTAGGTGAATATTTGGCTAAAGTCATCAATTTTATGCTTTCCTGTCTCAGTTGCCAACCATTTTTGTCTGAACATTGGTTGGTCTTCATAGAGGTAGGCCGGTCAGCCTTGCAGCACTCATATCGGTGCTTCTTCTGGTAATTTGCTCCAGGTACCATCCGGATAAGAATGGCGATGATCCCATTGCATCAGATTTATTCCAAGAAGTCACATTCTCTTACAATATCCTGTCAGATCCCAATAAGAGGCGGCAGTACGATACCTCAGGATTTGAGGTAATTTTACATATGAATTAGTTTGTTTCAGTTGTTTTGTTTGTCATATGGACATGTTATGACAACTTTCTGTACTATGTTCAGGCCATCGAATCTGATAACCAGGAGCTGGAGCTGGACCTATCAAGTCTCAATACAGTAAACACCATGTTTGCAGCTCTTTTTAGGTAAACATTTAAATGCTTCTATGTTTCTTCAAATATTTGCTGCTAGCTTTTATTATTCAGCTGTGTTGATTATCTTGTGGAATACATGCAGTAAGCTCGGGGTGCCAATTAAAACAACTGTTTCGGCAACAGTTTTGGAGGAAGCATTGAATGGGACTGTTGTGGTATCTCAGCTCCAGCTAGGAAACGTTGTGCGTAGGAAGGTTGGCATCTACTAACTGTCTGAAAGTTCCCCTTTTTCCTTTTTGATCACTAAATGCTTAGTGTCGCTTGTGACTAGGTGGAAAAGCAATCAGCTCATTTCTATTCTGTGGACATAACAGAAAAACAAGCCAAAATGGGGCTAGTTTGTCATGTTTACTCAACTGATAAAAGTAAATTCAAGGTTTGTCAATGTCTGCAAATGCTCTTTTTCCCCTTTTACGTGCACTTTTTAATTGTGATTCAGGTTGTCCTGTTAATTTTTTTCAAAAAAATTGACCTGCGGGGGTAAGACCGCCCCTGCATTTGTTCCACTGAAGTGCAGTTCTAATGCTCCAAACCTATCTATATTCATCGATTCACTGATTTTCCGTCATTTCAGCTGCTTTACTTTGAGCTAGAGGAAAATGGTGGGCTGAGTCTTGCACTGCAGGTCGTGTAATAACTTATATCCTTTTATTTCTTCCTAAGTTGCTCCCTACGAAAATAGAAGTGCTAATATTTAACTCACATTTTTGTTTAGAATAATAGGTGAAGAAGAATGCTGCGATGCACTATAAAATGATTAAGTAGCTTATTCATGTCAAACATATTTACTTTCGTATCATGGAAATAAATGAAATTTACCTTTTTATAGTTTCAGCTATAGGTATGCAGACATGTTGTGTCATTGCTCCATAATTATGTTTAAACATTCAATGATATGCGTGACTTTGAGGATTCTGTTGGTGTTACGTTAAGACTGGCTCTCATACCATGTTGACTATATTTTTCTACTTCGATACCTTCATTTCATCAAATGAAGATTACTTGTTGTGGCTTTAGTGTATATTACCTAACATGCAGCTTGCTGCAGGAAGATGGTGTAAAGAGCGGGAAAGTTACTTCCACCGGGATGTATTTTCTTGGATTTCCTGTCTACCGTTTTGAACAAAATAGCTCGGTGAGTTTACAAGGCCCTTTTTTTTAATCAAGTGATTCTTCTTTGGAACCTTCCCTTTATAAGTTCCAGCTTCCTGTTTCAGGCCGGTTCTGCAAAGGATTCTGATGGTGCATTCTTTAAAAGATTGGATAGCTTTCAACCATGTGACATACATGAGCTGAAACCTGGAACTCACTTTTTTGCTGTCTATGGTATATCAGCTTGCTCATTGTTGCAGTTCTTGTTAACTGAGGTAGCTGGAAATTTCTTAAAGTCTATTATTTCTCTCAGGTGACAATTTCTTCAAGAGTGCAAGTTATACTATAGAGGTAGTCTGTGGAGAATCTTTCCCTGCTGAGAAGGAGAAACTACGGAGAGTGGAGGCAGATATTCTTAGAAAACGAGCTGAGCTATCTAAGTTCCAGTCAGAGTATAGAGAGGTATGTGTGGGCGTCCTCTTCTATATTCTCCCATCAGGCTGGCATTCATTACTTTTAAATACTGGTGTTCGCAGGTTTTGACAAAATTCAATGAGATGACCAGCAGATATGCACAAGAAATGCAAGCGGTATATATGTTAGAATGATGGTCATTAATCCACTTATTGCAATGTTCTCATTCGTGTGCATCTTATAGATTGACGAGCTTCTGAAGGAAAGGAATGAAATCCATGCTTCCTATACCATCAATGTCCAGCCTCTAAAACGAAGTTCCAGCAGAAATAAGATGAAGTCACCATTGAAAGCACCCAACGGTGACTCAGAAAAGCATCAACAGAAGGAAAAAATAGTGAAGGATCACTGCATGGAGGGATATGGAAGTGAGGATGATAATTCCAGCGAAAAGAAATCCAGATGGCGTCTCCCAGGAAAGAAGTGGTTGAACGTTACTGTCAAAATCGACAGGAGAAAGCCATGCTGAGAATGTATTATATTATGTCATGCAGTGCAGCTACTCTATTTTTTTTTTCAAAGAAGCAGCTACTCGATAAACTCACCTTTCTTCTTTTCTTATGCTCTCAGGCAAATCCCCTTCATATCAGCAATCAACAAGCGCAAAGCATTTCACAGTGGTATACAAGCCTGCCTGATAATTGAGAAGTGATGTAAGAAATTTGTTTCGCTTGTATTCTGTAGCCCATACTGGCCAGCGGCCCATTATAGTATACGGAGTAGCTAGTTTGGGAAGAGTCACGCTCCATGATGTGAGGACTAGACGTATTCGTTCACCAAAGAACATTGTGACATTATTAATTGGATTGGTTGCCTTCTGTAAATAATACTTTCATGGTGTAAATACAACAGGTCATTACTGATGCATGACACTTGATGCTCGAATATTTAGAAAGAAAGTGCATATAGCTATGGTGCCATCTATGTAATCCTCATCAAGGTAATTCATGCCGCCTTCACTGATGTTATACTATCCTTCAAGTCTCTCTGTGCAAAGTAACGGCCAAAGAACGACACTGAAAGCAATGGAATGCTTTCTGGACAATATGACACTCGATCAACTCTTCGCATATTTCATCATGTAGGTTTAGTAATAAAATCAAAGTAGACCATGCTTTATGATTGTGTAGAAAATTTTGGCATATTTCATTGTGTAGGTCTGTCCGCAAATGTGATCTATGGATAGTTATTCTCTGCAGTTGTGTATTAGTAACTACTAACACGTACTCTCTCCGATTTTAAATTATTCAAACCATTAACTTTTAATATTAATTTTAACCATTCGTCTTATTTAAAAAAATTATTTTAATGTGTAAAATTATTAGTTGTGATTTAAATTTTACTAATGATAAATTAAATAATAACAAAATTTTATATATTTCAACAAATTTTTTGAATAAGATAAATAGTCAAAGTTAATGTTAAAAATTAATTGTGTCAATAATTTAAAACCAAAGAGAGAGTATATATCAGTGACTGGGTGAAAATTACCGCAGAGAATATCATCCCATATTTACTCCCACGTCACCCTCCACAACTCCTCTCTCTTTGATCTTGGAGTTACTTGAGGTGTGTTTGGTTGACGGCCCAAGACTCCTGTCTGGAGCGTCCACGCAGCGGCTATGTTGTGTTGGGCCGTGCGTACTGAGCGGACAGGCCGGCCGGAGCCCACCCTGACGAACGGTGCTGTCTCGTCGTCGTCGATTCTCCATCGCCCGGATGATTATCCATCAACCGTTAGGTTACGCCGGAGCTCGTGCGAGCTCGGTACTCCGAGACACAGGCCACGCGACCGTCGCCCGTGCCACCGGGCACAATGATTCCGCGCACCCCGCGATGGAATCCGCAGCAAAAGCCGCCGTCGCGCCATGTACCCGAAACCGGAGCCGCCTTTACGCTTTACAGGCACCCACAGGCTGCTCACTCCATTAGATTACTACGAAAACCATACGAAAAAGGCTCGGATCGGGGCCGCGCCGTCTCATTTTCCGCCGAGCCCTGGTCGCTTGCCTGCCACGACGTCCTCAAGGTTCGGCGCCCTGCCGAGGCCGCGCTCGCGATCTCGTCGAATCCGATCCAGCGGCGCGGCGGCGCCTAACGTCCAGAGGGCAGAGGCAGGTGGGCATGGGCCTCCTCCCGCCGCTGAAAGCAGAGGGAGGGAGTGTGCATTTTTGTGTGGGTAGGCCCTGGCCCTGGGGCGACTTCCGTTATCAGGAAAGGCTATGGGGTGGTGCGCGGAAGCAGTTTAGTTTTTGCAAATACAATATCTCATTTTAAATTATTGACATCATTGATTTTTAATATTAATTTTGATCATTTATTTTATTTAAAAAATTTATATTAATGTGTAAAATTATTAGTTGTAATTTAAATTTTATTAATGATAAATTAAATAGTAACAAAATTTTAAATATTTAAATAATTTTTTAAATAAAAAAATAGTTAAAATTGATTTAAAACTGAAGAGAGTAATACTGCAGTGACGTGGGGGACCTGGGCGTTGTGGGTCTGGTGGGTCATGAACGGGTGTTAATTTCACGCTTGGTTTTGTTGGTCACGAACGAAACAAGCGCACGATATCCTCTCAGGGAGATGATAAGGGAACCCGAAGTGGACGTATCCAAGAGATGAAAAAAAAAAATCAAACGTACAGTACCAACGGTAAGGCAACAGAGGTAGATATTTGCCACAAGGAATGAGTGTTAGAGTTTGTTATCTGAACACAAAGTTTTATGTCACTATAATTATGCTTCCATTGTGTCTTTATTGATTTTTCACTTACCTAGACAAGTGGAAGGATTATCCCTCACAAACCATTTGTTGAAACATTTTTTTTAGAGCAAGGAGGGGATAACAGAGATTAGGAGGAATTTCACAAGAAAAAGTAGAAAACATGAAAAATTACTCTGTGGCCTCGTTCATTTCTTTTTTATAAGAAAACAAACCGTTCAAACTCAAATCATAACAAGATTATCATTGGACAAAAAAATCACCTCAAACAAATGCTCACATAAAAAGCGAAGGCGAGAAGAGAGTTGACATATTTAATGGTAAAAATAATGTTTCCTCGATCAGATAACCTAATCCAACAAAAAATAAAGAGTAACTTTATGTATAAAAACGAAAGATGTCAGCAACCTCTTTTAACACTAAAAATGTCATCACGACCGAATTGATTTGTTTTTGGAAGCGTATCGTAACAATTTTTGATAGCAAAATTGCGAAGTCTGCAACTTTCGGGAAGGGGGTGCATTTTGCATGTTTCCCGTAGCAATTTCCTCTTTTGACAAAAGCGCGCCGCCGGAGTGCCCCGCACCAACTCCCCGTCCGCGATGCCGTTATTCCCCGCGCCCCCTTCCCTCCACGACTCTGAAGCTGAGCTGTGCTGCCGCTTCTTCCACCCGCGCCAATCATCCACCCCACCCCCACCCATCGCCGTCGCTTTCCATCCTCCGATCCTTCTCCGGTACGCACAGCCGCTTTCCATCGCGGGCGGCAGCTGAAGAGAGAGCAAGCAGGTCTGAACGGAGCCGCAGGGCGAAGGGATGTCGGGGGCGTGGGGCGGCACCACGCAGAAGTGCTCCTCGTGCGGGCGGACGGTGTACCCCGTCGAGGAGCTCGCCGCCGACGGCCGCGTCTACCACCGGCCCTGCTTCCGGTGCCACCACTGCAAGAGCACCCTCCAGGTCCTCATCTTCTTCCCCTCTCCTTCCTACAGTATTGTTTGCTTGCCTGTTGATTCTTCGGATCCTCCCTGATCTTGTGAAGTGGTAGTTCGGGTTTCGTACTGTACTTTCGCGATTAGTATTATTACCGCGAGCTTGGACTTGGACTGGTCCAGCATCTAGTGTCGCTTATTGTCCTTGCTTCGAGTGCTTTAGGTGCCCTGTTGCTGTACTTTTTTGGCCCGGTTAAGTTTCTCAGCCAGACATGTCGCGAAGTCCGGTTGTACGTTGTGTTGACTATTGCTTACTATGCAGGATTAGCGCGCAGAACGTGTTGTTCACAACTGAATTCACATATCCACTAGCTCATGTGTGATAGACCGATAGCAAACTGGATACAGAACACGAAAAATGCAAGATCGAGGCATCGATGAAGCATTATTTTTTAAGAAAACTCTATTGGTTCATAAAACATTTTTTTTGTTCACCATGGTGGCTCACTGACTGTGAATATATTTTTCTCTTGCAACCATATGGGGAGGTGTAACTCTTATTTATTTATTTTATTTTTGCAAACAAAGTGCAACTCTAATTGATTGGTTGAGTGGACATTTACCTATCTTCTTTTGATGAATGCATTATGCATTCATAAGAGCCGATGCATATTCTTTTAACTGTAACATGGTACTACGGAATGATTTTGTGGCATGTGTCTGGCTGTCCTTATGAATATAGTATTAGCATATTAACGTTTGGAGGATTCCATCTTCATAAAGTACTTGATATCACATCTTGTTTAAGTGCAACTATATCTTGACCTCTTTGTACTTGCTTTTTGTGGCACATGGGGTGTTTCTTCCCCCAACCCATCCGGGAAAAAAGAGAAAAAAAAAAGTCATGTTCCTAGCTATCACAGCTGTCAGAAGTTCACATATTCAGCAATAATGCAATGCAATACAAATGACTTTCTGATATATATGCTGTTTAAGTACCCAATTAGGAACACTATATGGACATTATTTCATAGAGTCTGTGGCTTTGTCCAGAGTAGTAAATGATTAAATCTTTTGCGCTAGATCATACTAATTGTGAATTCTAAGCAAACTAATTGTGCAACTAAATTTGTTCCTTTGATTCTTGATTCTGCAGTTTAGTAACTACAATTCCATCGAAGGCGTCTTATACTGCAAGCCACACTATGATCAGATATTGAAATCAACTGGCAGTTTGGACAAAAGTTTTGAAGGTACCCAATACAATCCCGTGAGACTCAGATGCTTTGATTATTAGTATTATCCACACAAATTGCCCTTACAGCTTGCATGTCTAGGTCTATAATACATGTAAATCTGTTTGGACATATATCTTCTGTCTGTATAACCACTTTATCCTATGATTGAATATTTATTTATATTGCAAATATATATCTCTCTTTTCCCTCATAGGGTTGGTAATTTTTAGTTCCTCAGAGGGCCAGCTTATTCTTTTCGGCATTGTATTAATATAGCTAAGAGTTCATTCTAATTTATTATTGTCAGGTGTGACCAGATCAGCTAAGCCAGAAAAATCAAATGGACCTAAGGTATTTTGAGCTTTTCTAGATGGCACCATTTGTGCTGTTTAAGCATTTGCTTGGCAACTAAATTATTTAGCTGGTGTAACATGTGCAACGAACTTACGTGGATTTCCTCTGTATTCTTACAACATGCAGGGCCAGCAAAACAGTAGATTCTCTAGCATGTTTATTGGTACACAAGAAAAATGTGTCGTTTGTAACAAGACTGTGTACCCTCTTGAAAAGGTCAGTTTTATTTATTTTCTGACCTGAACTACTTCAATAAATGTTATAACTGGCTATGATAATTTAGCATAATTTACTTATTTTTCTCCTTTTTGACAATTAATTATGTGTGGTAAGTAGGCCTAGTTACCTCACAACTGCAAATGTAATCAATGTCTTAGTGTTCGTTGGGATCTGCATAATAGCTGCGATTGTCAGGATAGACACATCCGGTCAGTTTTTGCCTTCCAGAACAAATCATATTAAGGATCTGATCTCTTTTCCTATAAAAATGAAAAAAAAAAAAAGAACTTGATCTCTTCACCAAAGTGATGGCCTGTCAAGTATGCGACTTCAGTTACTTTCCTACATAGGTTGTAGCTGTTTGTGCTATAGCTTCTTTTTCAGGGTACAATTTATGCTAGCTGTTTGTGCTATAGCTTCTTTTTCAGGGTACAATTTATGCTGATATATTTATTTCTAGCATATGGGCTCTAAGTGTTTTGTTCAATTACATTACTCCAAGCCATTGTATCTATCTGATATCTACGTATAACACAATTTGAGTTTGATTTTTTTGTAGGTTGGCCTTAATGGAAGCTCATACCATAAATCATGCTTCCGCTGCACCCATGGTGGTTGTACACTTAGCCCATCAAACCATGTCATGCAAGAAGGCAAACTTTATTGCAAGACCCATCATTCTCAATTGTTTATGGTTAAGGGAAACTTCAGTCAATTTGAGAACTCTGGGAATGCAGAAAAGGCTACTGATAAACAACTGGAAACAGAAGAAGCCACCAAGAACCCAGATCAAAGTGACGATAAGCAAGTAGAAAGCGATCCAGCATCTGAAAAATCATCTCAAAACGATGTTGCAGCTGGAAAGCAATTGGAAAATAACAATGGTGCCACAGAACCATCTGAAAGCACTATAACTCTGCAGATTTCAGCAGAAAGTGAAAGAGTTGTTGAGAGTGAGTCAAAGAGTAATATTGTCAGCAGCAATCCATCAGAAAGTAGCATAGAAAAGCCATTACAGAACACTGTAGTTGATGTAAAGCCATCAGGAAGCAGTGTGGGAATAAGAAAACCGTGGCAGCGTAGCCTTCATACAGATAAACCGCTGCCGAATAGTATGGGAAATAAATCATCACCGAACAGTACTGCCACTGAGAAGCCATCATCAAGTAATGGAGTTGATACAAAGCAACCTGAAAGCAGCACGATAGCAAAAAGGCCGTGGCAACGAAGTTTAGCTACCGAGAATCCACCGCAAAGCAGTTTACCATCAGATAAGCCAGCAGGGACCAGTGCTGATGATGTGAAGCAATCAGAAAGCAGCCAAGGGATCAACACACGCATTGTTGCCAGTGAGAAGCAAATCCAGAACAGCGGTCCAACTGAGAAGTCATCACCACCAACTGGTATGAAGCCATCAGAAAGCACCACACAAGTTAAGCATCCATGGGAACGCAGGTTGTTCAATCAGAAGTCACTGAAGAGTAATGTAGACACTGAGAAATCATCTACAAGCATGGTTGATATGAAGCCTGCGGAAACCAGTACAGCAGGCCCTGAGCCACAGCAACACACAGAAACCCTTGAGAAACCTTCAGAAGCCGGTGCAGCTGATGCGAAGGGCGGAAATGATACAAATCATACAGATGAAACAAAGAGTGTAGATGACACAAACGCATCAGAAAACTCTGCCCGTATAGTTAAAAAGTTATGGCAACATAACATGGGCACTGAAAAGCAACCCCAGAGCAGTGCAGTTGATTCAAAGGCAACTGGAAACAGTGGAACCACCAAAAGGCTGTGGCAGAAAAACATTGCACCTGATAAACAATTACAAATTGGTACAGTGTTGGCAGCATCACAAAGCAGCGTGGTTGTCGGTAAGCCATCCCAGAGCACCATGTCCGGGAAAAAATCGTGGCAAAGAGGTGTGGCTCCAGAAAAACAGCCTGAGAGTAGTAGTGGTAGCAATAATAAGACATTGCAAAGCACACCGTTGCAAAGCAATACTGTTGTCCAGAATCCTCTGGAAGGCAATACAGTGGTCAAGGAATTGTTGCCAAGCAGTGTAACCATGGAGGAACAACAGCAAGTCACTTTGACCACTGAAACAGATACAAAGAAGAGCACTCATACTTCTGATACACCAGCAACAAAAAGTGACACGGCCAAAGAGTTGCCACTTGCTACTGATAAATTGCAAGATGATGTTTCCACAGAAACAACACCGCAAACTGACACGCCTACTTTGACACCAACTCAGATCTCAGAGCATATTGAGAAACCATCAGAAAGTGTTGGTAAAACTGAGAAGTCAGAGAGTGATGCTGAGAAACTACCTCAAAGCAGTATCACTGAGAAGATGGAAAGTGTAGCAGCCGCATTGAAGCCATCTCAAGGTGATACATCTGATCAGAAGATCACAGAGAGTGGTAAAAAGTTGGAAGATGTCATGGCTGGCGAGGTTCCACCTCCAATCACTTTAATCTCCGAGAAGCCATCGATTGGAGATCCTGCAGGGGAGCCATTACAAACTAATGAACCATCTGAGCAGCCACTTCAAACTGAAGAGGCTGTTAAGAAGCCATATCAAACTGAGGAGATTGCCAAGGGCACAGCACAGAGTGAAACATCTCTTGAGAGGCCATCTCTAAGTGAACCTGAAAGTGATGCCTCCCGATGCAAATCAACTAATGAATCGTCAGAACATGAAGGGCTTTCACCAGAATCTCAAAGCATTTCACAGGCTGTGATTCCAAAGGATCAACCATCAGAATGTCAGACCGATGCACCTATGGAGCAGCCACTGGAGCCTCAGCTTGAAGATCCTGCAGATCCACTAGAGCCTGTGAATGACTCTACTGTCAAGGAATCATCAGAAGCCCATAGTGACATAGCTGCTGGAAAGCATGGAGAATCGCAAAACTATGCAGATCAGTCAGCCAGGCAGGCACCAGAACCTCTACATGACGAATCAGTTGAGAAGCCAGAAGTACATCAAAGTAGCACAGCTGGTGTTGAGTCTTCTGGGCTTCAAAGCAAAGAAGCTGCTGATGAATTATCAACACAGCCAGTGGAGTCTGAGAGCAATGCATCTAGCGATATGCGGTCAGATTATCCAACCAATGAAACTACCATGGAGCCAACAGAACCTCAAGCTGATGCTGCTCCTGATAAGTCAACTGATCAGCCAATGGCACCTCAAGATGATTCTTCTGTTGAGAAGCCATCCAGAATTGAAAGTGATGTGGTTTCTGAGAAACTGTCAGAAAGTAGCACACCCACTGATGCAATGCCTATACAAGACAGCGTTGCAGATGAGACACCACATCAAAGCAGTGCACCCTCAGAAATGCCGTCAGGAAGCAACACAGTTGTTGAGGATTTAGCAAAAAAAGAAACCAGCAGTGAGCCATCACAAGGAAGCGTAGTTCTGGATAAACCATCTGTGGTAGGAAAGGTAAATACCAAGCTGTCCGAAGAAGGCAAGGCAAACAAAGAGCTATCAGGAGGTAATGCGCCTCTTGAGAAATCATCGGACAAAGACGAGGTTAGTGCGAAGCCATCTAAGGACAATTTAGTTCCTGAGAAGCTGTTGGAGGAAAGCGAGGCAACTGCCAAGCCATTTGAAGACAGTGGTGCTCTTGGGAAACAAATGGAGGTGGACGAGGTGAGTGCCAAGCTCCCAATGGGCAGTGTAACTTCTGAGAAGTCGTTAGAAGGCAAGGCAAGTGCAAAGCCATCAGAGAAAAATGCTGATCTGGAGAAATCAAAACAAGATGAGGAGGTCAATGTCAAGCCATCAGATGACAGCGTAGCACTTGAGAAGCCTTCGGAGGAAGGCGAGGCAAGTGCAGAGCCACCAGCAGACTCTGTTGCTCATGTGGAACCAATGGAGGAAGATACTGGAAATGCTAAGCCGTCAGAAGACAGCGTAGATCTTGGGACGCCATCGGAGGAAGTTGACGATAGTGCCAAACCATCAGAGGGCGAGGCTCTTGAGAAGTCGGCCACTGACACCCCATCAGAGGAAGAAGGCAAGACCAGCGGCAAGCCATCCAACGGTGCTGCTGCCGTCGAGGCGCCATTGCAGGATGACACGGGCAATCAGAAGCCCTCAGCTACAGCGGACCCTGCGGAAACCGCCTGATAGAGCGGTTAGTCGGTCAGAGTTAGTTAGCAACAGTTGTTACACAATGGACCCAGTAATACTGTTGATAGTTTGGTGTGCTTTGGTTTTGAGAGTTTTTCACTACATAAGGCTTGAGTTGTAAAATTGAGGGAAAACGAACTATAGGTATTGATTTGATTTGATTTATTTTGTTTACAAACAATAATGGCCTCTTCCCCATGTTTGGAGTTGTTGAGGTTGCAAATAGAATTTGTGTGCGGTTTGATTCTTTCCTGCTGCAATCTGTTCTTGTTGTACATCAGGTGATGTAAATGACTGGATGCAAATAATTATTTGTATTTGCTGAATATTTGGTTTGTTGCAGCCGTGACTTTCTGATGAAAAGGTGATGTTCTTTAGTTAAGTCGTAAGACCTCTTTGAAGCCCATAGAAATTTCACATGAATCACTTCAATTTCACAAAAAAATAAAAAAAATTATGTTTCAAGGGACCTAAGTTAATCGAGTAATACCATTGATTAATATCCTTCGATCCCATTCGAACCAGGTGTTGCGGGCCCGATTTCTCATGTCGACGAAACGAACCAAGCGACTTTTGTTTCGGGTTTTTTTTTAAAGCCAGCGACTTTTGTTCTTTCGAGCTGGGGTTTAATCTGATCATCTAAACCGTCGCGTCGCAATCCAAAGGTCATGGTTGCCCAACTTGCCCTCATCTAATCCGGTGCCGACGAGCAACATCAGCCCGCCGGATAGGAGCGGCACGATGCTCCTGTGCACAGCCACCGCCCCTTTATCCCATCTCCCCTGCGCCGCCAACTCCCGCCTTCCTCCCCCTCTCTACCGCCCGCTTCCGCGGCGGCTGTGTGTTGCCCTCAGGGCCGCACCGCGCACCGTATCAACCGACAACGACGTCTTCTGGGAGGAGCCGGACGACGGGTCCGGGAGCGACTACGAGGACGACGATGAAGAAGGGCCGGAGCACAGGAGTAGCTCGCCTTTATCGTCATCCTCGCCGTTCGCCAGGCTCGAGGCGGCGCGGCAGCACGAGCAGGAGCTTCGGAGAGGTATCCTTGATTTGGACAGACCATAGTATACGGAGACTTCGAAAAAATTGTGCAGTTGATTATGTGATAAATGGTTGCGCTGTTTATGCTTTTCATTTTTCAACATCCAGATGTAGTAGCTGCTTTGTGTTCTAGACTTAATTCTGTTACTGTCATGTTTGACTAGAAATCGAGCTTCTTTTGACTCCAGAAGAAAGAGCTATCTTAGACCAGAACGAGACCCCTGATGTCAGCAAAATATCATCAGTTAAGTTTCTCCCACTGCCTTAAATTTACGAACCATCATTTGGTATGTGATAAATATCTTGCATTGCTACTGCAATTTGGGTAATCGAAATATTTCAAGTTTGAAATGAATACATGGAGGGATGATTATACTTCTTCTCTGTAATATCAGATATGTATTCTAAGCCCTGAAATTGGATTGTCTGGTGCAGCCAAAATGGCATCCGCTGCATAGCTATGCATTGGCAATGCAGATACCTCTCATGGACAAGCTTCTGGACAGTGGAGTTGACATCAATTTACTTGATAAAGTAGGTTATTAGTGATGATTATTCAATTTTTGATGGCTGAGAAACCACATTTATGATAGCTGAGTTAATATTTGGAGTGTTTCTGGTTCAGGATGGTTTCACCCCTCTTCACAAGGCTGTTATTGGTAAAAAGGAGGCAGTTATTAGCCACCTCCTGAGAAAAGGGGCAAATCCCCATGTTAGAGACAGGGTAAGTGTGTAACTGGCACAATCTTGTTGTGAATTGTTGTTACATACTTTCGCAAGAGTTAAGTTCAGTTAGAATTTAGTCAACTTCTTGAAGCAGTGTTAGATGTAGTCAAATTGATTGATTCCTTAGAAACTAGAGTACAACTGCTAATTCTAATTCTGATATTTTCTCTTAAGTTGTATCTTGAATTAAATCTGCCAATGTGCAGGACGGAGCCACACCATTACATTATGCTGTTCAAGCTGGTGCCCTGCAAACTGTAAAGTTGCTGATTAAGTACAAGGTTGATGTTAATGTTGCTGATAATGTGAGTTAAATGTGTATATTTCGCCTTAACCCTTTTCAGGGACATGTAATTTCTTTTACTGTATTTTCCCTAAATGTAGGATGGATGGACACCACTACATATAGCTATACAAAGTAGAAACAGGGATATAGCAAAAGTCTTGCTTGTCAATGGTGCAGATAGATCAAGAAGAACCAAGGTATGCCTCTGCGGTGCAATGTTTTCTTTTACGCATTATTGCTGCTGCTTCTTCTATTTTGCTTACAATTTAATAGAGTATCTTTTTTGCTGCTTAACAAATGATGTCACCCCCTTGGACTTCTTGATGTCTATAAAACTAATTCTCTTAATGCATACCTTCAAGCTACTTGGATGAATGCATAACCTTTTTATGTGCCCAAATATCAAAATTGATGTCTGAATTCGTCTGAACTTCTTTTCTGCACAATACTACAGGATGGAAGAACTCCATTGGATCTAAGCTTATGTTTTGGAAGGGATTTCAAGTCATATGATATTGCAAAGCTTGTCAAAATTGTTCCTGGAAATAGAGAATTTTAATTTTGCCCAGCCATAAATATTACATGAAGGAAGAGCAAATTATTAACAGCCATGAGGATGAGTCTTGTGATTTGTTGAGAACTTCAGGGAATTGGTTGATGTTTCATTATGAATCCAATTCCATTGTTGTAACCCAGATTTATAAGTAACTTATGTAGAAGACAGCAAAGAACAAAATTAGCTCACTGTAATTATGTCATTTTGACCACACATTTTTATCAAATTAGCTACATTAGAAGGAAGGATACCTCAAATTCATAACTAACAAGGTTGATTTTATTTGCACGAAATAAAATTCCCATATGCTATAAAGAATCTTAGTAGTTAGTACACAAACAAACAATCCAAATTTTGCTGGCAAATGAAAACTTCAACAATGTTTTCAGGTTGCTAAACGAAATTACATAACACATAAAAAATGTAACTGGATCCAGGTAACCATAGCAAGTTTGCATATAAATATCAACTGTCTAGCTTGCTGCAAGTCAAAAAGAAGGGAGTTCAGAAACTAATATGGTCTTGCAATGTAGAGCTGGGCATTTTCAACATGCGGGAAAATATAAACCTAGTGCTCAGCACATCTTCAAAATAAAAAATCTCATCAAAGAAAAATGTATAGAAATGCCACTGATACATTTAAGTATGTAACACAACACATAGTAGTGCATTAGAGCTAATAACCTCCTAAGTTGCCTATTCTTCTTGTACGGAGACACGCCTAAAGATGGCCTGGAAAGTTTGCCCTCCATTTCTGGCAACCTTTTGGCCTTCTTCGGTGGCACTAGACAATAACTTGACCACTGGGTCAGCTTTTATCTCTTCATCTGGAACAGCTTCGAACAGCGGGTGTTTCTCCAGGCATGACCGCATCCACTCTCCAAGTTCCTCCACATCAGTAATGGTATATATGATTCCTCCCACTTCCATCACATAAGCGTACTCATCGAGCAAATGCATGCTAATAACCCTCCTCCGGTGGTTCTTCTCCTTGAAGTGAGGATCAGGGAACAGGAAGAACATCTTGGTGAGCTGGGCCTTCCTGAAGTAGTTTGGGATGTACTTCATCGAATTGGTGCGTACAACAGATATGTTGTCGTACTGTCCTTGGTTTGATGCTCTCAAAGCCAAGATCCTCTCTTTGACATACTCAGTTACCTGTACCAGAGTACATGACAAATTACATCCTTTGATAAGTACATATCCAAGTTCAACATGGTAGTATAACATCAGCTACACAGGCTTTGCAAAGGTGAGGGATATATCATAGAAGGAGAAATTTGTGCAGGCCGATACAAGGTTAGTATGAAAAGCAGAACAGAACACTATACTGGAATAAGCAAGTAATTAGTCTACTACAAACATTTCACAATATTACATGGCATGGCATCCCGTTAGAAGGGAACACAGAATCGATACCTATCATATTACGTGCATGACCTTCCCTTAGAGTTTCTGAAAATATTGCATTGTAACTTGTAAGCCAAACCCACTGCATTGGTTACTTCATAACACTTCTAGTGACTTGAGGCTCGCAGCTACAAACCTACAACTACAATCATCCGAACAAATCAACGGAGAAACAAGAACAAGAATCACAATCACCTTGTCCCTGAGCTCCATGCCGATCATGAGCGAGTCTGGGAAGAGGGGCGAGAGCCCGACGAGCAGCCCGCCGAACCCGCACCCTACATCCGCAAAACGGATCCGTGGTTCTGCAACCGCCTCGCCGCCACCCTTGTCCGCCGGGAAGTATCGCGGGTAGTGCTGCGACAGGTCGAACTCGTCGGGCGACACCGGGACCGGGAAGTGCGAGTCGCTGAGCGGGTTGCTGTGCGCCCGCGCGCGGTAGAACCGCTTCCGCGGGAGCTTCCCCGCCCCGCCGCCGGCGCCCGCGCTGTTGGTCCTCGTCATCGTCTTGTGGGAGTCGAGCCGAGCGGCGCGTTATTAGGGCGTCGGCGGGCGGAACGTAGTTGGGCCGTGAGCGGCTTGTCAGGCTACAAGGAAGCAACTGGGCTGACACGGGAAAGTTTGGCATGCGCGAGGATGCTCGGCCTCTTTTGGCCGCCGCGCACGTTACTGTTTTAGCTGATTGGAAATTGGTCAAACCGCCCAAATTTGAATGAAAGAAAATATGCTTGTTGTGTCGTGAAGAACTAACGCATTTTTTTAGGCAGCGATGCGAAAGTGAAGCAGAGGGTTTGCGTTCAGTATGACACTTTTAGGCTGGAAGTTTTGGTATAGTTTTGACTTTTGAGGGATGACCAAGTTAGGTACTCCCACGACTATATCTTTTTCCGAAAGAAAGATGCCACCACTATACCTGACCACTCTCTCCAGTCCCCACTTGTCTCTTGCAAACCGCTGCAGGTGATGAGTTTATGAGTTCGCTAAGTAAACGTTCTTTGATGACGAGTCTGCATATGATTCCTTGCTCGAGAACGATGCCTTGAATACTCTTGCCTTTTCGACTGTATCATACAAATGCAACGTAGTGTGCTGCCTTTACCAGGTGTTCACTGATGATGTGTGATCAGTGCTGGTTTGGTACCTGATGATTTATGATCATTCTGAGATCCAGCTTAGCAACGTTGTACACTTGTACTAGTACGAAACACCGAGGATTCTTTTAGTTGCGGAAAGTTAGCATAGTTTAAAGTGGAGTGCAGAGGACATATTTAGTGCCGAGACAGCTAAGGTACATTGCCTTCGAGGCTTCGAACAGAAAAAAAAAAGGGAGGGAAGATCTAAGAAGACACGGCTAGCGCATAACCAGAGGCTGTGCCAATGCGCAGCTTCGCCGATTGCGGCGTGCATGCCGACTACTGGATCCTTTCCATGACCTACCCTCCAACGTTCCCGACGCTCTCATCACCTTGCCCATCTGCAGTCACTGCGCGCGCACGGCCACGCGCTGCCTCTGCTTTCCAAGCTCCCAAAACCATGCATGCCGGTTACGTTCCTTTCGGCCCCAAAGTGTCCCATCTCAAAAGCGCCGATCCCGCTGCATCGGCGCAGCAGTGGACGCATGGGCGCGGCCAGACCGCTACGCAGTACTA
>BCLG01002809.1:0-29150 GCA_001602295.1 Zoysia matrella | reverse complement strand
CGACGCTCTCATCACCTTGCCCATCTGCAGTCACTGCGCGCGCACGGCCACGCGCTGCCTCTGCTTTCCAAGCTCCCAAAACCATGCATGCCGGTTACGTTCCTTTCGGCCCCAAAGTGTCCCATCTCAAAAGCGCCGATCCCGCTGCATCGGCGCAGCAGTGGACGCATGGGCGCGGCCAGACCGCTACGCAGTACTAATACGCACCAGCCAGCGTGTTGCCGGTTGGCCGGCGAGGTTCGTGCGCACTAGCCAGAGCCGGATGGACGCCTGTGGTCTCCGCGGCGAAAAAAGGAGCCCGAATTCGCGACGCCGGAGTGGAGGTGGAGAGAAGAGAGGCTCTCGACCAGTGCGAGTGGCTGGCTGGCTGTTACGTACGCGCTGCGGCCGTCAGGGTCAAAGCGAGTAGCGAAAGCGGCTTTACTAGCTGGTCAGTGCGGCGAGCATGGGAACCAGCAATCCACAGGCGGCTTCGTGCGGCTCGCTCAAAATCATCACGCAAGTCACGGGAATTTGGGAGATTCTCGTGGTTCTCTCACTGACCCGCACGTTTCCGTCTAACGCGATGTATTTGCAGGCTGTTGAAACACGACCCCTGATCATTGCTGGTGGTATATCTACTTTGATCTCTTTCCACCAACCGAGACAATCATTTCCAGCACCCACCCTGGTGGTATGCATGAAAGGGGCAGCCGCAGCCCGCGCCACTTTCATGCATACTCCTGCCCCTTCCCAATCTGCAACCACATCTGCATAAACTGGAGTAAACAACGTATCGTGCGGAGGCGTAGCCAGTAGGTGCACCAACGCGAATCTGCGTACTCCTACTCATAAAGCTCGCGTCTAACACATAAAAGTGCGTGGAATCCAGCTCCTGCCGCACCATTGCAGCGGAGACCACGATTGCCGCTTTGGCCGGCACACCAAGAGACCATTGCAGTGTGTATCTGCAAAGAGATGGATGCACTCTACTGCTTCGCATCGTGTCTGAATGTAACAATACTACATCGCATCGCTGCGTACCCCAACTCCGAGATGCAAATCTACACAATCTTCAACTCATCACTGAAAATGACCTGACTAAGATCTGTGACCTTTTAAGGACATGTTTGACATGGCTTCGCTCCACTGTAAAGCAGCTCTACTTTAAAACTCTTTGGTAGAGCTACTCTACTGTAGAGTTAGAGACGTGTACAGAGGTGTTTGGCTTGATGGATAATTTTAGCTCAAAAAAAGAGAGTATATTGGGTTGATTGCAATTGTGGGTAACTACTTTAGAACTCCATGCCTAAGTTTATTTTAGGGATTTTTGAATTTGGAAAATAGGTGCTTCACCAAATTGAACTGGGGTTCCACCAACTCCTAGGAGTTAGCTTGCTCTACAAAATTTTAGAGTTGAGATGTTTAGTTAGATTTTTTTAACTTAAAATTAAAACTAGAGTTGAACTCTGGAGCCATGCCAAACACACCTTTGCAATAGGCAAGATTCCTGCGCCTAGGAGCACCTTCAGAACAAGTGTTCGTCTTCGCTTCGTCCTGAACTGCTAACAAACCCAGACAGACAGAACTGCTAACAAACCCAGACAGACAGACATCTCCACCGGTTATAGCTGTACGCAACAGCACGAATCCTCTTCCCGTCCGTGCAGCCGGGCTGATCGAAGTCGGATGCACACACATGATGAATTCCAGACCACAGATGGTTCGCCGGCTACCGATCTGTCAGCAGATCTGTCGCCTCAGCTGCTGACTTCGTCGATGCTGTGCAGAGAAGGGCGCCATTGGCGGTGCCTCACCCCAGAATGCGTGGACGGGTTGCTCCGGTTGCTGGTTCTGTCCTGTTGGAGGGGCGGCAGTGGAATGATCAGATTGTGACGAGTGCTAAGTTGCTTCACTTACAACAGTAAAATGTATTATCTCAAAAGTAAAAAAAAAAAACATAAAGATTATGCGTTATCTGTCTTGTACATTAGTGCCCATTAGCAATTAAATACCAAGACTACCAATGGTTTGTTATTCTTGGCCTCTCTGCTATAGCATATGTTATGTGTTGTAGCCTTGGTTTATTTAACTGATTGGATCGGAGAATGTCAAACTTGTAGGCATTCTAATAAGTTACTATATAGTACGATAGGAGGCAGCACAAAATTCGATCAGCTATCATCGCTACTTAGCCATCATTAGAATAAAGAAAGAATAAGCTACTTAGCCCAAGTTCAGGATAAAAAGTTGACGAAGACAGTTATATTTTTTAAAAGCCATCATTAGTGCTGTTTTTTCTCAGTCAAATCAAACAGAGCATAGTGCGTGCCTGGAAACAAAAATCCTAGTGCTTTTGTGAACTCTTGAGATATTTTAAATTGTAGCTAAAACTACAAACAAACTTTCGAAGCAGAGGAGGTGAGCAATGCCATACGAGTCTGGTGCTCTTGTTGGAGTATGTTTTGTTTGTAAACTTGCTAGACATTCAATCGGAGGAACGCATATTCATCAATGCGTACCAAATATATCGATCGAAGGAAGTGGTATCACTTATGCTCCAACTAGGAGCCGAAATGTATGGCAATGTTACCTAAGAAAAACCGCTATGGATAAGAAAACAGAGGACGATTCTCAATACCTGATCAAGTCCGTCATCCAGCTGCGAGTGGTCACCGGAATCGGTCGTCCGGCCTCCGGCGTGCAGCTTGGATTGGGGAAGCCGTTGCAGCTGCGCCCTCCTGGTCTTGCCCTCCTTCTTGGCCTGCATAGCCTTGGTGACCTCGGCAACGGTGATGAGGCGGTACGCCTGGCCGAGCAGCAGCGTGTCCCGGGGCTTGAGCAGCTTCACCCGCGTCACCCGCGGGGCTGCTGTCGCCACGCGCTCCTGCTGCGGCTGCCGTTGTTTCTGCTCTTCCTTGCTGGGCTGCTGCTTCTTGTGCTCGTCGCCAGCGGGGCCGTCGCGGTGCGTGACGACCGCGACGTAGTGGCCCGGGTTAGCACGCATGAGCTCGGCGGCGCTGGTGGCCCAGTACAGCCGCTGCACGCGCCCGTCCGCGTGCTGGACTACCACCGTCGCCGCCTCCGCCGCCTGGCAGTTGCCCATGGATGGATCCTCCGTCCTCGGTCTCGGTTCCCTTAAGCCTCCTTGCCGGGTGAGAGACAGAGAGAGATGCTCAGGCAGCGCAGGGGAGAAGAGAGGGAGACGATGGATGACGGACACAAGGTGGTGGCGGCCGAGCGCGGGCGGTGCTGTTATGATTTATGAAGCGGCGGTGGTGGGCGCGTGCGCCGCCGGTGGGTGCCTGTGCTCCTGCCCCCTCAGTTCTAAAAATATAAGTTAAAAGTCAAAATTTTATCAATTTGATCATTAATAATATATAACTAATAATATTTTATTATATAAAAATTATATCTTTAAATTTATTATTAAATAAATTTTTAAGGTGCGTTTGGCACTTTGAAAGATTCTTAAATAAACCACTTAAAATGGTGACAAACGACTAAAACGGTGAAATGTTTCACCGTTTAATCACTTAAAACTTTCGAGAAGTTGACTTAGACGAATGAAAGGGCTCTCAAGGTGTTTCATATGTGAATCACTTTGCTGTTAGCCATATAAAAATCTTCTAAAATTTAAAAAAGGTTTCATCAAGTTTCTAAATTTTATTAAAGTTGTTTCATTAGGTTTGTCTCATCGAACTCTTTATGTGACTTTCGAGTTATTTCTAAAGTTTTCTAAAGTTATTTTGGTATTTTTAGTATTAATAAAAAAGAGTATATTTGTCATTTTAATCCTTTTTCTTGCTTTTTGAATCTGAATCACTAAAATTTGCAAAACAGTTTTTAAAGTGATTCTGTTTCGAACTAAAAACATTTCTGAATTGAAACTGAAATATTTCTGATTCTCTGAAGAATCGAAACCGTACCAAACAGACATTTATATTAAAAATTATGTAATTTTCTATATATTATTAATAAAAATTAAAAAATGTTGACTTTATCAAAACTTAAAATGCTTATATTTTAGAACAACGTAGTATAATACTAACAGTTGCATGAATGGATGGAGCGTGCATAAATAAGAGCTGACTGCGCGTTCGCACCGCCCCTGGTCCACACCACATCGGGGATCTTCCGGTTCACATAGAGTGGAGGGGTGACATCTCTCCGCCCACCCCTTTCTGGCCCTAAATAGGCCAATTTTTTTTTATAGAATCTTTATTGCTCGTGAATTTATATCTCAAATTTTCTTCTTCTCCACTTTTGGCTANNGCGGGAGGCGGAGGCGGCGAGGGCTAATGTCTCAGAGGGCGATGGCGGCGCTGCGCCGCCGGAGCCAGGCGAGAGGTGACGCGCGAGGTGAGTCGGGTCGCGCGTGCGGATGTGCGGAGCCAGACTCCTGACCGCACGCGCTTTGTGTAACAGCTCCCACACCACAGTCCCACCTCTTCTTCCTCTCAGGCTGGGACAAAAGAAAAAAGAGGTTGGTTGGGCTGCTATCGGCGCGTGGACATTATGGTTTGTTGCCCAAGTGCAGCCTAAGAACGCCGTGGGCCGCGAGCAAGTCGGTTGCAATTCCACGTATTTTTGTTTGTGGTCCAGGACTCGTTTCTCACTTTGAATTTGATCCAGTACGACTGGCCCGAAAGATCTTGGTCCACTCGACTTTCGTGCGAGGCCCCGGAGTCCCGGACGACACGAGTCAATAATAAGTTTGGAAACCAGTTGGACGCAAATATTTCATTTTAGTCCCACCCTGCCGCGAGTGCCGGCCGGCCCCTTCCATCTCACCTCGTTCCCTCACCTCTGCTTGGGCCATGGTTTCCTCTTCCTAAGCGCCACGCCACGCCGCCGCCCGCATCTCGCAGCCATGGTCACCAACTTCCTGCAGCAGTACCAGCTCCAGAACCACCAAATCCCGCTCCCCAAGAAGCAGCTCGTCATCTACGCCCTCTACGCGCTCATCGCCCTCGCGCTCCTCCATTACCTGCTCTTCTACCCTGCGCCCGCGCCTGAGAAGCAAGTGGGGGTGCCGCGGGTGCAGGAGGAGGTAGAGACCGTCGTCTCAGCTGGAGTGGATGCGGGCGAGCAGCAGCCGCCGCCGCCTCCACCTCATGGTCAGCAAGGAGATGAACTGTTGGTGGTGGATCAACAAGGTACGCAGATGGGGAATTTCAGTTAACTGTTCATGTTTGCTTTTCAATGTTTATAGAGTCTTAGATATTTTGATTTTGTGAAGATGCTGCTGCTCGATTTGTTTTCTGCATATCACATTTCAGTTTGGCGAAGGTGCTAGCTCCATGTTAGATGCCAGTTTGGGCATCTGCTTTCTGAAATTTATTATGCAAAAATGAGCAATCGGAACTCGTCTTTTAAATCTTGATTGAGGCAAGAAGAGGCATTCTTGTGAATGCGAGCTGATCTTGCATTCTTGTGTTTCCACTTTCTGTAGCAGCAGTGTCGGCGCCGCCGCCATCGCCATGCGACTATTCCGACGGCGAGTGGGTACCGGACGCGCGGCCACCGCTGTACAACGGCACGAGCTGCGTCACGATAAAGGACGGCCAGAACTGCATGGGGCACGGCCGGCCCGACACCGGCTACCTCTACTGGCGGTGGCGGCCGCGGGGGTGCGATCTCCCGGCCTTCTCCCCGGAGGCATTCCTCCGCTGGCTCCACAACAAGCACCTGGCGTTTGTCGGCGACTCCCTGGCGCGGAACCAGGCGGAGTCGCTGATGTGCCTCCTCGCGTCCTGCTCCCCGCCGGAGCTCGTGCACCGCGACGGGGAGGAGAACAAGTTCCGGCGGTGGGTGTTCCGGGAGCACAACGCGACGGTGTCCGTGTTCTGGTCGCCGTTCCTGGTGAAGGTGACGGAGAAGGCGGAGCACGCGGGCGTGCGGCACAACAACGTGTTCCTGGACGCGTTCGACGAGGGGTGGATGTCGCAGCTGGGCGCGCTGGACGCGGCCGTGCTGTCCGTCGGCCACTGGTTCCTAATCCCCGGCATCTACCACGACGGCGGCCGCGTCGTCGGCTGCCACGACTGCGCAGAGCTCAACCACACGGAGACCGGCTTCTTCGGCGCGTTCCGGGACGCCATCTACCGGACGCTCGCCGAGGTCGCCCGGCGGCACGCGGGCGGGACGAAGGTGGTGGCGCTAACCACGTTCTCGCCGGCGCACTTCGAGGGGGACTGGGACAAGGCCGGCGCGTGCCCGAAGAAGCGGCCGTACCGGACCGGCGAGCAGGAGCTGGGCTACACGGAGACGGAGATGCGGAAGACCGTCGTGGAGGCGGTGGCGGCAGCCGCAGGCGACGCCGGCTCCGGGCTACGGTTCGCGGCGCTGGACGTGACGACGCTGGCCAACCTGCGCCCCGACGGCCACCCCGGTCCGTACATGCACAACGACCCGTTCGCCGGCGGCGCGCGCGACCGGGTGCAGAACGACTGCGTGCACTGGTGCATGCCCGGGCCGGTTGACACGTTCAACGAGATCCTCCTCCAGACCGTCCTCCGGTGACCGCGCCGACCGAGCGAGGACAGACATTTCTGCTGGCCATCATATCTTCAGTATCGCGATCTGGATAGGAAATCCACGTGCTTCGACGATTTCTTTTGTTCGTAGGTGAGATCGAAGAGCATCTCTAACAGATGCTTTGAAGGTGGTGTTTTAAAATCAATTTTACAGATCTTGTAACTCTCATTTTTAGAGATTGTAAGTGTTGTGCTCTAGCAGATATTTTAAAACTGATGCTTTATAATTGTTGTTCTGTTTGTGGCAATTCATCGAGCCTTCGTCCTTGCCTCATCCATACGCCAACAATGGATGATCGGAAGATGCTTCAGCTGCTGCGTTCTCATTGTGTATATCTCATTGGTGTCGTAGAAGCTCTCATGGCCGTTGTCGAGGCGCCATTTCCCTAGGCTTTATAGCGCCCTTTGCGAACTTGCATCCAGAGCTTGAGTCGGTCGTCGACGTCGATGTACGTTGGGTGCAGGCGGGTGGCAAAGGGCACGATGGGCAAGCATGCAGGCTACGACACGGCACTCAGGCGAGGCGCCGCAGCTGCGGAGAGCACGGCGCGCGCGCAGGCAGCGGCGGATTTGGCGGGGGGGTCAGAGGGGGCTCGAGCCCCCCTCAACTCGTGATTTCCATGGAGGTTTGAAAGGGAGAGAGGGAGGAAGGAGGAGAAAAATGAAGGAGAGGGGGCTGAAGGAGGAGGAAGAGAGCCCCTCCTCCTCATTGGAGCCAGCTCCGCCGCTGCGCGCAGTGCGGCGCGACGGGCTGCGGAGAGCACAGCACGCGCGTAGGCGAGGCGCAGGGGTAGCACGGCGTGACGGGGCAAGCGGGCTGTGGAGGGCATGAAGAACACCATGTCCCGCGAAGGGAGCGAAGGAGGACGAACACCATGTCTGGTGAGACCTTGGCGTGGAAGAGCCTTTCACCATGTCCGGCGAAGGAAGGACCATGGTTGGCGTGGTGGTGGTGAGAACCACGGCCGCATATGGATCAACGCGTCGGGCATGGCGCCGACATGGGGTAGCAGAGCATCGATTCCAGCAGGCAGAGCTTCGGGTAGGAAGAAGTGTCTCGCGCAAGTAAACGGGAGATATAGAACTAGATACAGCACGGTGTTTGGTGCTGTAGATATAAAGCATCAGTGAGGATATTTACAGGATTCTTAAAAAAATTTAAAGCACCATATCATTTTAAAGAATCTGCTGAAGGAAATTCATTTTTTATAATCCAAAATTTTAAAGCAACAATCTACTTTAAAGATGCTGCTGGGGATGCTACATGAAGATTGGTAGCGGTTGGGGCGATCCCTGATTCCATTTTCGGAAGTGATAAAGACAACGTTCAGCGCAGGGTTTCTGAGGCCGGTTTGGTTTTGTAGCCGTATGAATTACTAGTACTATGAAATTGAAATTGTGGCTTTAGGGCTGTTTGGTACAGCTTCTCAAAAGGAATATGATTCTATGCAAATATTGTCAAACGGTTTGAAACAAAAACAGGTTTTGCTCCCCATCCTGTTTCTTTCCCATCCCACGAAACAACGCTCCCCATGCATAGTGATTTCAATGAGAAAACAGCGATATTTTGTGAAACACCATTAACACAGCGATTCCGCTACCGGTCAGTGCACGTATTCTATTCACTCATGTGAGCATCATAACTGATCTAAAGTCTCACTAGCAAACCCTGATACTTCTCTGTTTTTTAATTTATATTGCCGTTGATTTTTAAATTCAATTTTGTTTATTTATTTTATTTAAAAAAATTAATAAATTTTATATAATTTGATTTATCATTAGAGTTATTTGAATTACAACTTAAAATTTTACATATTCAAATAAATTTTTTGAATAAAACAATATTAAAATTAAATTTAAAAATTAACGGCAGCGATCAGTTAAAAAACAGAGGAGTAGTTAGGAAGTCAGGATCTCCATCATATGCATGTGTTTCCTGGCACGCCGACGCCGCATGTGCCTTGTCCGGTCCGGGCCGGGGAATAAGTGCCTAACCTCGTTCGCAAGTTTTGTATAGCTTGCTTACTTTAATCCGAATGACCTATGCTTGCAGGACATCTGTCCCATCTCGAGCTCCACGCTGATCATGCATTTTTTTTTAACCTTAAACTGAGCAAGCTTGTTTTGGTTCTCCGGACTTTGCCGAACCAAAGCCAGCTGAATCGGGTGCAAATTCTGATGTGTATAATGCAGAGCACTGTAGTATTTTGATCGAAAGAATGCGAACAGTACTTTTGCGGTAGTGCCGTAGCAACAGAAACTCCAAGTACTCATCCTTTACTGTAGCAATCAATCTGGTTCGTCCATTTTTTATCCAAAGCTTGAAAAGCCATCTAAATGCCACGCCATAATGCGCCTCTGAATTTTTTCCTGTACGGAATTCTTTCCCTCTGTATAGGGTGGAAGGGCAACCTCTCTCCGCCCACCCCTTTTGGTCCTAAATATACTAATTTTTTTTTGTGTAAAATCCCTTATTACTCATAGATTTGTATTTTAATTGCTTTTCTTCTCCACTTTCGGCTATAGAAATCTGTGTCATCCGACGACGGTGGCGGAGGGGAAGGGCATGGCTCCGGCGGTGCCCCGCCGCCGGAGCCGAGCGAGAGGCACAGGCGGCGGGGCGAACGAGAGATTTGGCGGTGGCAGGAGAGAGCGGTGGCGGTGGAAGAGGGCGGCGCACGAGTGTGCAGAGCTTGGCTCCTGGCCCGCGCGCGGCCTGTAGCAGTTCCCTTCCAGCTGCTGGGAACAGTGGAATCTGACCGCATCAGCATCGTCGTCTTTCCGTTCCTCATCGCGGCGTCAACCGCACCAAAACAGGTGACCGGCCCGTGTCCAAAAACTGGGCGACACTCCGTCGAGCGGCGACCAACTTTGCAAGCTCAGCGATGGCAGGAATCACTACTCCCAACAGCAGCTGGTCGCCCGAGCATCCCAAAAGGCGGCCTGAAAAGGCCGATCAAGCTAAACTGTTAAGCTTATCATCGGCAAGGCCGGCCCATTCGAAGCTTTTGGTCAGCCCAGGAGAAACTTGTGTGGGCTAAGGTGGAGCTCGTGGTGGCGAGCGGGCAGCGCCGGGCTTCTTCCAGTCCGTGCATATTTCGATCATGGGCCGACCTACGAACGGAAGCAGTCAGCCGTAGCCCATATAACAACGAACGGAAGTTTGATGTGCCCTCAAGCGTAGGGCTCAAAACAGACAGATATGGTTGAAAAAAATCTCAACTATTTTCACTTTTATATTTACAACATTCGACAGAAACGAAAATAGAAAAGTCGAAAACAAAATCGAACGGATAAATACGAAATTTAGAAACAAAACAAAAAGATCGGTAACAAAAAAAAATATCAAAAATATGAATAAAATAAATATCGAACATTCACTGTATAATTTAAGTTTTACGATATATAAAATACACAACATACAATCTATGAATATAGGTCAATAAGATGTTGTTTGGTTCATAACTTTTAATTTTTATTTTTCATAAAAACATGTTCAAATGAGATGTTATTTTCGTATTTGAGGAAAACAGTAAAAAAATGAAAAATTCCGCTAAAAACGGAAATTCCGCTAAAACGGTCAGAAAAAAAAGCCATACCGTTTTCATTTTTCTCCGCCTATAGAAAAAAAGTACTGAAAAACGGTAAACAAAACGCGGTCGGACGGAAAATTTCTATACTATTTTCAGCTCTACTCAAGCGATTGTTATTACAAAAAGATAATCTATCCTGTCTAAAATTATTGTTTTCAACCTATGTTAAAAGGGATGATAATTTTAACTAATTTATACTTGAAAAAATTATTGTCCACCAGATAAATTTAGTAAAAAGATTATGCACATTGTCAGAGTCAAGAAAACTCTGTTGCTGCGAGGAGAGATTATGCACTCTATACATATATCCATCGACAATGAAGCGTGCGTGCAGAGTGGTTTCGTCAATTCTGATTAGCCCACGCTTATTATCTTTAATCTTGGAGTAGCGAGGTTTGTGTGTTCGAAGTCAGTGTGCACTCGTATTATGTTTGGAAAGAAAACCTTTGTTCGCAGAGATCCCGAGGGTAATTAAGACGATGCATGTTCAAAGAGCACCGCCTCTAGTTACCTGCGACTTTGCGAACGCATCAAGCAGTTTTTCAAAGGGTATCGGTGCGTCAAACGTTCTATGCCCACCATCACAGACCGATAAGAAACCAGCCGCTTGCGTACTATTGACTGCTGATCTGAAGGTCGCTGCAGATTTTCTTCAGCTGTTTCTATCTACCTCGACTTCTACGAGCCGTACGGCTAAGTAATTAGCGTACTAGCAGCCAATATAATAGATACCAGTGAAGCACTCAAGCTGAAATCTTCTTCTCAACTTCGTCAGCTGAAATCGCGTTGGTCGTGACTCGTGCGTGTCCCCCTATATAGGAGTGCACAGACAAGGCTTCTCACCAGCTGCGGCATTGCTGCAACAAAAGCATCCTCTTCCTAAACCAAAACTACGTCACGCCGTCACGGGCCTCGCGGCCCTTGTTGTTTCACTCGTGCCGGCCGTGGCCAGCGCTTTGTACCGCCCGGTTTCTTCTCGGTAGCCAAGACCGACGAAGATGGGAATGCACCAGCCGCTGCATCAGCAGAGCCACAGCCCGTCGTCATCGGCTCCGGCGAACGGTTACTTCCTCTCCAAAGCCGTCTTCGCCGGGCTCTTCTGCACGGCGCTCTGCGTGTCGCTGCTCCACCTCCTCTGCTGCGGTCCGCCCCGCGAGCACGAGAGCGTGGTCTCGCGCTTGCAACAGGAGAACGCAGTTTCCTCTGATCAACATCGAGGTAAGGAGTGTAACTTCAAACAATCTGACGTGCTCGTTCATTCTGATGGCAGTGTGGCACCGAAAATTTTTCATGGTTCCAGTTCGTTTAATCTCTGCTGCAGGCGGAGGGAGCGGCTGCGATTACTCGGAAGGGCGCTGGGTTCGGGACCCGGGCCACGCGCGGCGGTACAACGGCACCGAGTGCGGTGTCACGAACAGCGTGGGCAACGGGCGGCCGGACACCGGCTACCTCGACTGGCGGTGGCAGCCGGCGGGAGCCGGGTGCCACCTGCCGGCCTTCGACGCGGCGGCGTTCCTAGCCGCCGTCCGCGGCATGCACGTCGCGTTCGTCGGGGACTCCATGGTGCGCAACCAGGCCGAGTCGCTGGTCTGCCTCATCGCCGCGTCCTCGTCGTCGTTCCCGTACCGCCGCGTGCACCGGCCCGGTTCCCGCGGGTTCCGGCGCTGGGCGTTCCAGTCGCACAACGTGACGGTGTCCTCGTACTGGGCGCAGTTCCTCGTCCCGACCGCTGTCGCCGCGGGCGACCGTGGCGGGCGTCACAACTCGGTGCACCTCGACGCGCTCGCAGAGCGGTGGTCGGCCGACGCCAACACGATGGACGTGGCGGTGATCAGCACGAGCCACTGGTTCTGGGACCGCGCCGTCTACTACAACGGCAGCGACGTGCTCGAGACGTTCAACCACACGCGGATCGGCTTCTTCGCGCCGTACCGCGAGGCCGTGCGGATGTCGGTGGAGCGGCTGAGCTCCGGCCGCGGCGCCGCGGGGCGCCCCGTGGTCGTGGCCACCGTCTCGCCCGCGCACTTCGAGAAGGCGTGGGACGACACCGCGACGTGCGCCAGGAAGGAGCCGTGCGAGGAGGGGGAGATGGCGGTGGCGAGCCTCGAGGAGGAGCTCAGAAAGATCGCTCGAGAAGAGGCCTCTGCGGCAAGGAACGGCGGCGGGGAGACGACGATCAAGGTGCTGGACGTGACGAAGCTGGCGACAATGCGGCCCGATGGACACCCCGGCGTGTACATGCGCCGCGACCCGTTCGGACGCGGCATGCCGGAGCGGGCGCGGAGCGATTGCCTCCACTTCTGCCTCCCCGGGCCGGTGGACACGTTCAATGAGATACTGCAGCAGCTCCTGACGGAGGCCTACCGTCTGATGGGAGTCTGTAATGGAACAGTGATTATAGAAGAGAGTATCCAAATAATAGTGATTATAGTACTACTACTTGTATCCCAAGTTGTCAACATCAAATAGTAATAATGATCTTCATTTTCCACGGAAATAGACGAGCAAGAATAAAAGCAGTCAGTGAGATACGTCTCTCATCATCTCAAGTACATAACCTTGTTCAATACTGGACTGGCTGATCTTTAGATTCACAGTCACATGTACCTCTTTCGACAAGACATCGCCTATCACTGAAAGAATAATTAGCCATAAATACAACACTTGTGCTGAGTCCGAGACTCAAGACTAGGTGGTTAGCTAGGTTTCACACTTTATACCTACTCAGCTGAGGTGCACTCGCTTTGCAATTCGATTGAAAACCTCATCCCAATTCAAATTTGCACCGTTGAGGCTAAGCCTCACTTGTGATTTTCCTCACACTCATAGTTACATACGCGATTTTGCTTATCCTCACCTGCAGTCAGATGGTATCTGAGAGCTATCAGACTTGACAAATTAACGGTTTAGATCCATTTCGACTCGAACTCGCTTAATTTTTTTCAAAGAACCAATTTGTTATAATGTCAGTTAGCACCATGATTGAAGGAGGTGCTAACTTTTCCTTTTTTCCATAGTTACGGTCATCTCATGTCCCATAGACAGCGGTGGATTTAGGCGCGGTGGGGGGAGGGGGGGCTAAATTAGTTGGGCTTTCATAAGGAACGAGACCGGGCAGAAGAAATGGTTTGTGATGCTGAGTGTATGGTCGTGATTCATAAGGAAAAGTGGGGCGCATAGGTTTGGGTGCGGCGTGTGAAGAAGCCAAACGAGGTCTTTCTCTGACCATTAAGAAAATCGTCCGTTCCAGGATTCACTGAAAGCGAAAGGTGGCACCATACGACTCTAACCAATACTCCAGTACCTCCCACCGACGCACACTTGGGGCGCTCCTAAGATAAGCTTAAATTACTGTTACCGGAGTGAACTTGGTCCACTCTATATAAATATAGATATATATGCACATCGAACTAGCCACTGTAATCGGCGTTTAAGCAAACCCATAACCTCTGCTTGCTGGTCATCGCCGGCGAGTTATCAGCTTTACTCGATGGGAGTCTACCATCCTCACAAGCACAAGGCAGCAGCGTCTCCCAAAGGCGGCGGCCATGGCTACTTCGTGCCCAAGTCCGTCTGCGCTTGGCTCGCCTTCGGCTTCCTCGGCTTGGCTCTCCTTCACATCCTCTGCTGCGCTCCGTCCACCAACCGGGAATCGGTGTTCTCGCCACTGATCCAGTACCTCGACGACACTTACTCCTTCGTCTCATCCGAGTACGTGGATGCAACAGATCTCCATGGTTCATCGGCGTCGTGCGCACTGGTCTTAACTATCTCTGGGTTGTGTTTCTGCAGGCCGAAGAACTGCAGCTACTCGGAGGGGAAGTGGGTGTTCGCGCCGGGCCACGCGCGGCGGTACAACGGCACGCTGTGCAACGTGAAGGAGAGCCACGACTGCATCCGCAACGGGCGTCCGGACACGGGCTACCTCGACTGGCGGTGGCAGCCGGCGGGGTGCCGCCTGCCGGCGTTCAACGCCAGGGCGTTCCTCTCGCAGGTGCGCGGGAAGCACGTGGCGTTCGTCGGCGACTCGATGGCGCGGAACCAGGTGCAGTCCCTGGTCTGCCTCCTCAGCGCGGCGTACCCGGTGCGCGTCGTGTACCGGGACCGGAACCCGTACAAGTACTACTTCTGGCGGTGGTCCTTCCCGACGCACGACGTGACGGTGTCCTTCTACTGGGCGCCGTTCATCGCCCGGGCCACGGGCAAGGCGAGCAACGACAGCATGCCGCAGAACATGAACTACGTGGACCTCGCGGCGCTGGACGACCGGTGGGCGGCCGACGCCGACTCCATGGACGTCGTGGTGTTCTCCATCGGCCACTGGCTGCTGAACGGCGCCATCTACTACAACGGCACCGAGATGGTCGGCGCGCACCAGCACCCGGAGCTCAGCAACACCACGGTCCTCGGCTACGCGTTGCCCATGCGGATGGCGTACCGGAAGGCCTTCGAGCGGCTGATGAGCTCCGGCGCGGCCGGGCGGCACCGGAACGTCATGCTCGCCACCTTCTCGCCGGCGCACTTCGAGGGCAACACCCTCACCACGGCGTGCCCGAGGAAGGAGCCGTACAAGGAGGGGGAGAAGCACCTGCGATCCCTCGAGGAGGAGCTGCGGACCATCATGTATGAGGAGGCGGAGGCCGCGGCGCGGAAGAGCGGCGAGGGCGCCGGCGCCGCGACGATGAGCATCGACGTGCTGGACATTACGAAGCTGGCCATCATGCGGCCGGACGGGCACCCCGGCCCGTACATGAACCGCGACCCGTTCGCCAACGGCGTGCAGCCGTGGATGGCGGCAGACTGCCTCCACTTCTGCCTGCCGGGGCCGGTCGACACCTTCAACGAGATACTGCAGCAGATGCTCAGGAAGAAGCGGTGAAGACGCAGAGCTCAGACTCAGAGTGCCGTACGTGTCCCGAGCTAGGTTGCATGCGTGCGTGCAAGATAGTGTTCGATTTCTTGCACGCTCTACCATTTAGGCCTGGCCGTGGATTCATGCTGAGTCCATCTGGACCGCCGGATATCGATCGTACAGCTACAGGTTATTAACGCTGCTCTTTTCGTTTTGTTCCCCATCAAATACGGAATACTTATTGTTTTGTGCTACTCCTTGGAGAGAACTAGAGAATCACTCGATTGAATTGCTCAAGATCAATATAATTATTACAACATCATTACGAGATGGTTAATGAGAGTACCTTGTTTGCACGTATCTCGGTACAACTAACTCGAGATTGGCGACACATAGTTGACGAAGCACAGTAATTATATAGGAGTAGTGATTAGTATGATTTTCATATGTATACCGAGTCTTCTGACTGGTTGAGATTCTTCGAAGAAGCTAGCTAGCTAGACAGAGATCTCTCTCAATATGAGTATTCCACTAACGTAGATCTCCATGTATCTACCAAACCATGTGCTACTATCTTTTAATTTGGTCATAGATTTTGAGGTAAACAGTAGGGCGAAAATTTATGAAACTTAGTGTCACCTTCGGACCCTTTTTCAGTTAAATGAAGTAGTTTTTAAAATGAATGATTAAAAAAAAGTTCATTTGGTAGAAATAACGAGGTTCGAAGGTGACCTCTAAAAGTCCACAAATTTAAGCCGCCCTTGGTAAGGAAGCACTTTCTCCTCTGATTCATCGAGGGTTCCCATTTGACTTAAGTTGTACTTATTCACAAGTCAAAGTTTCCAGAACTCATGGAATAAGTAAAGTCAATATCGCCCATATGATGCACTGCAGGCCTGCAGCCAGTATACGATTCATGTGATGCATATTCAAAATTTTATACGGTGTAAGATGCTAAGTGCTAGGCAGGATTTTCATCTGAGAAATTTAGGTGGTATTGTTCAGATCACAGCGTTCAATTGATATTTGTTTACAAAACATTGCGATTTTGAGTATTTGTCTTCAAGACACCGCAAAGAATGTTCTGAAAATATTTTGTGGTGAAATGTCGATTTTACCCCTAGCCTTATCAACATGTACCACGGCGTCGGTGAGCCCGAGTGCGCGCTGGCCGCGGTGGAGCACCTCTGCTGCACGGAGGGTGGCAGTGACGCCATGGTTCACGTTGATAAGGTCAGGGGCAGGATCGATATTTTACCATAGAATATTGTCGAAATATTTCTTACGGTTTTGAAGATAAATACTCAAAATCGCAATGTCCTGTAGATAAATATCAATTGATCGGTGTGATCTGAACAGTACTCCTACCACATATAGACTGTGTCCTTACATACAAATTCCCCATTTTCATCTTGTAGCTGAAATAACGTTTGCGCATCCAATTATGTGGAATGGGTTTCCATTTTTCTAAACAAAAAGTGAACCATTGTCGGTGCGGCCGCACCCAGAACTTTAAAAAATTTCAGCGCATCCAGCTCTACGTCCACTACATTTGCACCCCCGCCCCCTTAGCTCACCATTATGCACCTATAAAGGTAAAAATACAAGACCAAGCAACACAAATCACAGTGCCGCACCACCCCTCGATGGGCTCTAGTACCGCCACTGAGACAGCGAGTGTATGCAAACCTTGGTTTTTGATATCATGAGGTTCATATAATCTAATTAAATACTTGTATATTGTGCTCCTCATGTTGAATACACAGTCATGTGTTATTTCTAGTCAAAAACTCATTGTAACCCATGTGGTTTGGGCTCCCGATACCCAAAAGCTCCAAAAGCGCGTCACGTTTTAGCAGTCCTTAGGAAGAGCCCCAAACGTCAATAGTTTTGGAACCAGAGGAGTAATTTGCCTGTGTTGTTAAGTTACACATGGTTACTGTTCAGGTAACGTTGGTCAGCGTCAAGCTGGATCGGCTCTAGTGATACCGGGCCAGAGATAGCTTGTTTTTGTATAGCGGAGTAGGCTGCTTGCTCTTTATACCCTTGCTAAAATATGCTTCAATTTTCATAGAGCATCTTCTGCATGCAGATGTAGTAATAACCCTGATTTGATCTACTAATAGAATCTGACCTTAGAATAAATGGTTCCAGAATAAAAAAGGCATATTATGGAAACTTAGTTACGCCTGATTGACAGGGACGACCTTGGGAGCATCAACACGTGAAATGGAATTATGGAAGCCGATCCGATCGATCCACTGTGGGAGTACTTGTGCTGCATCAGAAGCTAGCATGCAATTCCAAATCTGCATGCATGATCACTGATCAATCCGAGAGTCTATGGCCGGACGACTTACCAACCAGCATGTACCGACGAAAACCACCACTTGTTCTTACACACAAGATGACGACGCTTAATTAAGTTATTCACAACAGGTCTGGTCAAGAAGAAGGCCCTATACTGTATCCTTCTGAAGGTTAACACAACTCATCTTCCTATTTGAGCATGTAATTACACAGCACATGCAAATGGCCGTGGTATAACCCCATACCAAGACAGATTCAGTACTGTTCCGGTTATCTTCTACCTTGAGATGGGAGAGTGGTGCCAGGCACTGGATCCCATTCAGAGGCCCGTGAGAATCAAGCATGGCTATTTCATGTCAAAACCGGTATACTCGTGGCTCGCGTGTGGCTTCCTCTCCTTGGCCCTCGTCCACTTCATATGCTGCTCCTCCGCCGGCACTCAGCAAGCGGTGCTATCTCCTCTCCTCCAGTACATCAACAGCACTTACTCCGTCGTCTCATCGGTGTACGTAATAATCTTATATATAGCAGCTTCGTTCTTCGTCTTGCCAGTGGACACAGGCCGTACGTCTGATCGAGGCGCTGCTGATTTATTCGGTGCATGCAGGCCAGGATCAGGCGGCGGCGGCAGGAGCTGCAACTACTCGGAAGGGCAGTGGGTGTTCGCGCCGGGCCACGCGCGGCGGTACAACGGCACGCTGTGCAACGTGAAGGAGAGCCACTACTGCGTCCGCAACGGGCGGCCGGACACGGGCTATCTCGACTGGCGGTGGCAGCTGGCAGCGGGGTGCCCCCTGCCGGCGTTCGACGCGAGGTCGTTCCTCTCGGCGGTGCGCGGGAAGCACGTGGCCTTCATCGGGGACTCGATGGCGCGGAACCAAGCGCAGTCGCTCGTCTGCCTCCTCAGCGCCGAGTTCGCGTACCGGCCCCTGGACCGGGACAGCGACGACGACGACGACCCTCGCAAGCACAGCTTCTGGCGCTACGCGTTCCCGGCGCACGACGTGACGGTCTCCTTCTACTGGTACCCGTTCCTCGTCAGGGCCACGGGCAAGGCCGAGGACGAGCGCCTCCGCTACAATCACGTGCACCTCGACGAGCCTGGCGAGCGGTGGGCGACCGACGACGTCGCGGTGCTCTCCGCCAGCCACTGGTTGCTGAACGGCGGGGTCTATGTCGCGCACCTTGTTTCTGAGATGTACTGTAGTTTTTGATCAGTAGCTGATACGTACAACACAACAGAATATATATCGAAAATATACTTTAAAAAAAACTAACCTGAGACAAGATTTTTAGTGACCACGTTATAAGGATCTATACGATCCTACACCAGTTGATCAATTAAAAGCAGAGCAGGCAACGAAACATTAAGATTCAAATCCACAAGCAGACTTTAAAAGCAGAACGAAACCAGCACAGCACCTACACGATCCTCACTGTCTAAAACCACAAATGCAAGCGAGTGAGTATATAAAGTACTCAACAACCTTCAACACTAAGCAAAGGTATAAATATAGATGCACATTGGTTGTAACAAGAATGAGACAGCAAAGTTCATGTTGCCAAAAAACCAATTTTATGCAAGATTCACTACAGAAGATTTTAAAAAAAGGGTGAAAGCTTTTATTATCTATATTTTAATAAGTTGAACCTAAAGAAGTAAAATCTGTTCTCGCCAGATCCTAAATCTTAACTGAAAGGGCATCCACTATCCCCTCTGAACATGGGTAGCTACACCCACTCACGCATCAAGGCAGTATAGAAAATATAATCGTAGGGCGCCCGAACAGTAACATGTTAATACCGTGACAACGGCCTATCCGGAAGGATTTTTAACTCTACAGAGGTTGTACACTGTATCCACAGGTTATGCTACTTCTGATTATTAGAGTTGCATAACGCTTATCCCACATCTACGCAGTTTTCCACAGATTCCATCCAAGGTGTAAACAGGGGCCATCCCTCGAGGTTTTTCAGGCCGTCGATGACGCGTCGGTACATTCCCGGAGCCGGGTCGTGAATATCCACCGCATTCACGTTTTTTTCTGGTCCCCTCAAATCCCAGGTATTACCAAACCAGAGGCTATATCCACAGGCTTACGCTTTCGTGACGCGGGCAATTACTATCGAAGGCCAGGCAGCGAGTCATCTCACGCCCTTCTCCTGTTTCCTTGTGTTTTCACTACCGACCCTCCAGTGGTTCGATGTGAAAAAAATACATAGAGGGAATAAGTCTTGCCTAAAATGTACAGGTTCTGTGGTTGCACAGGAATTACCAAGTCGAGGGCTAACAAACCGGTCCTTATATGGCAGAGGTGACGGTCTCGTCCACGGCAGGTGGACCACAGCGAAGCCTACACACCTATCACCATCACCTCAGGTGAGCCCCACCCCATGACTAGAAACATTCTCTCTTTACCTAGCACCAGTTGCTCTAATCCCGCCCCCTTTTATTTGTACTCACACCACCAAACTCTTTCAACTCATTTAGCAAATTAATGGTATATAGTGCGGCGGTGCGGAGCATCGTAAATGGGGTCCTAAGCAGATCTAGTACAAGATAATATCTGTTCCGTAAAACTATCTAAGAACGGAATCCCTATGGCTATAAGGACACTTCGTCAATGGTTTTCAAAAAAGGTATTCATATCTATACAGCAAGTTACTGACATAAATATAAATACCTAAGAACAAGTAGAATTATGACTAACACAATGTTTCAAACCAAAATATCATGCATAGCAGAATAAGTAGGCACTATAGGAGCATTAGTAAAATATAGAATCCAATATGCGGTTAGAGCTTACTTGCAAATTTCTTAATCTTCAATCTCTGGCTTCGCGCCCAATCGACGAGCTTCTCTTCTTACGTGGCCCTTCTGGTTCTTCTTGAGGCTTGACTCTTCTTTACACTCAATATTATTTACGCGAAAGAAAAGCCTAATAAAACTACTGCGAAAGAAACATAACTCAAGAAGGAGCGATAAAATTCAAAGAACTTCAACTAAGAACCAGATAACACCGCGAGAAAAAACTTAGGGCAAATCATGTATGTTGCGGTGCCTATTGACTTAGAGTGAGGTTCAGTTAAAGGTTAACATGCATTCTCGCTAGTACGAGCGAGAACGCGGTGTATAGTTTATGTCATTTTGTACATACCTTAATAATTTAGAATTATTTACTATTTGTTAGCAATTAGATTTATTCTAATTGATACTTAGTGCTTAAGCTATATCGTGAGTGCACGGTGTGTGATTCTGAGAAATGGGCTCATGAATAAGTTATCCGTGCGTATCGTGCACTTGCACTTATCGTTGATCTGTACTTATATCGAAGTGTCATTGTTTTAATATGTGAACGTGACCTATGATTGTATGTGTACTAGTGTGTGCTAATGCAAGGTAGATGCATAAGTATTTTAATCTGCATATGCTTATTCCTAACATGCTCGTAGGTGGTCGTGTATCTAGTTATTAACTATCTAGTTTGTACTCACCTGAGTGTTTTACTTTAGGTAATTAATGATCAATTACCTAGTTTAATGTATATAGTTAGACTTTTAAAACTAGCAAGTGGTACATGTGTGGTGAATGCAAGACAGAATGCTTATAGGCTGCCATTTAAGTAATCACTTACTTTCTATTATTTAGCTATTTGTATTTAACTATTAATCATATGATTCTAATCTTGGACTAGATTACTTAGTGCTAACATGGGTATGCATACTAAGGTGTGCTAAATAATGAGGTTATGTTATGCTGTGGCGTGCTTTAGCTAGTATAAATCTATGCTTAGAATGCATCATAGTTAAAGACTTGTACTAACAACGATAAAACAAAAGAAGAAACACGATTAAACTCAACGAAAAACTTACTATAGAAGCGAATCGTCAAGGCCGGAGGTTGGCTGAGGTGCGAAGGACTTGATGTAATAGAGCTTGAGATAATGGTTTCAATGGCACCAAGATCATTGAAAACTTAGTTAAGGTGTAGCGGTGGTGAGACGAACAAGGTGTTCACGATGGAAAACAGAAAATCTTCCCTGTGGACACGCTACCCGACATATGTCCACAGTTGTCGGGTGTGTGTGTAGGCATGAAACAGGGGACGACTTCGTGGTGATGTTGCCAGCTGGTCTGTGATCGAAAACTGGCAAAGGCTATGTGGACACTTGGCTCGGCTTGTGTCCACGGCCTCTAGACACCTGCGTGTCCAGAATCGAGAAAAATCATGTGGACACGTGGTTCAGCTTGTGTCTACGGCCCCTGGACACACGGGTGCCCAGAATCGGAGATTTCTTCGTGGACACAGAGTTCTGTGACATGTTCGTGGACACGTGAACATATGCCGTGGACACGTGGACTGTGACGTGTCTGTGGACACGTGAAAGTGAGAGTTTGGGGTTTTGTAAAAGTTCAGGGATTCGTGGACACGTGAGAGTGGAAGTTCGGGGTTTTGTGAAAGTTCAGGGATTCGTGGACACGAGAAAGTTTGGGGTTTGTCGTGGACACGGGAAAGTTCGAGGTTTCCGTGGACACGAGAAAGTTCAGGGTTTTCGTGGACACGGAAAAGTTCGGGGTTTTTGTGGACACGGGAAAGTTCGGAGTTTTTCGTGGACACGGGGAAAGTTCGGGGTTTCCGTGGACACAGGGAAAGTTCGGGGTTTTCGTAGATACAGGAAAACTGTGACGTGTTCGTGGACACAGGAACTGGGATCGTGTCCATGGACACGTAAAAACTGTGACGTGTCTGTGGACACGGAAACTGTGATCGTGTCCGTGGACACGTGGACATGTGCGCTGTGTTGCTAGGGGATTATCACTGTTGCTCGTGGTCTGGGCCATGCCCGTGTCCAAAGTGATGGACACGGAGAAGGGGCTGTGTCCCTTGCCCTTAGACACGGAACGAAGACCATGTCTAATGGGACCAAAGTCGCTCATGCCCTAATTAAAGTTCCCGTTGGACTGTGACATATGCTGAGTTCACTAGTGTGGTTCACGGCCCACCAGCTAGGAACCCGAGCCAACGACATGGGTCGGCTAGGTGGAATAGGTCAGGAGGCGTTCCGAACATGCTGGTCGCGCTCCCGGTGTGCCCCGGACGCGTCCCAAACTTTCCGACACGTTCCGGTGACACGACCACGAACCAGCCTCTGGGAAATAACGTTCTAAGCTTTTGGAATTGTGTGCAAGCTCGCTGCGGTGGTGTGGTGGGCTTGGAGTTGCAGTTTTGACCGAAACGCAGGAAACTAGAGCGTGCTCCGGACGCGCACTGAGCGTGCTCTGGCGCTCTCGAGCGCACGCCGACACGATCAGGCGCGTGATGCGTTTCGGGTGACACAGGGCAAGCGGAGGCACGTAGCTTTGCTCCGAGATCTCTCACAGCTCTTGGAGCGTGGAGACGTGATCTAACCGGCCAGATACGGCGGTGCGGCAGCCGGCGGCGCAAGAGGCGCGGCGGCTGACAAGCGTGACCGTGGAGAGGCTAGCGGGGATCTTCTCTGGCACTAGGACTAGCTCCGGGTGAAGAAGCTTGACTGGACGAAGCTACACACGCAGAGAATTGGAAGATGGTCGCCGGAATGGTGAGCTCACCGGAAGTGGCGGGTGGTGGCTGAACTCAGGGAAACGGCAAAATTGACGACGATGAGAAGGAAATCCGACGAGGGAGAGGTGTCCTTAACTGCTACACAGTGTGGCGAGGCAGGCGGACGTGCGGCGCAGAGACGGGACGGCTTTATAGCCGGAGAGGAGCGAGCTCGGCGCGGCCGTGTTGGGCGAGGTCAAGCGGTAAGTTTTTGTCGCGTTTGAGTCGTCGAGCTGCTGCGTGGCGTCGTCAATACTGTGGCAAGATTCAACGGTGCCAGCGCGGCTTCACGCTTGTCGGCAGGGCGGCACGTTGGCGTTCGGTCTTCAATCGCATGGCGACAAAGGCCGCCGCTTGTCTCAAACGTCAACACTGTCAACCCCCCCCCCCCCCCCCCGTGTGCACGGTGTGGCGGATCAGAGTGGACGGCCGTATACGGCTCCGTCACCGCCCTTGTCTGGCGTGGCTCGCCGGCACGGCCAGCCAGAGCCGTGCCTGCTGAGGAAGAAGGCAGGGGGCGTGGCCTGGGCCGAGGGAAAGGGAAAGAAAAGAGAAATGGGCCAGCCTGGAGAGGAGGATTCGGCCCACTTTATTGATTCGAATTTCTCTCTTCATTTTCCATTTCTGATTTTTTTTTCGGAATTTCAGCAGCAGGCTCTGTTTTTCCTTCAAAAGGTCAACTTGCCGAGCTCCGATAAACGTGAAATTTTGCAGGGTTAAAGTACCTTTTAAGATGAACGACTTTCGTTTTAGGATTATCTTCAAATTCTGAATAGATTTTATTCTATGAAATTCGGAGGATAAATGTCTATTTGAATGGAGTAAATTAATTTGAGTGAAGTAAATAAGTTTCAAGGAATTAAGCGGGTCTGGAATTTAAGGATTTCGATAAGACAAGATTTTACAAGTATTGGGTTCAAAAGGAGTTGAATAAATTTGAAATTTAACGATATTTAGTTGTATTTAGGATTCAAAAAATAAGATTAAAAACAAAAAAAAACAAACGGTAAAGAAAAGAAAAAATAAAAAAGAGCTCAATCACTTGTCACACCTCAAATTTTAATATTTTAAAATCTTCAATTTAGATAAGTTTTAATTTAGTAATGTTTTTATCTTTTGAAATAGGAAAAAAAAGCGGAAAGTGAAAATAAAATAGTTAAAGTGAAAGTTAGAATTTTTTTTGAATTACGTATTTTTAGACTTTTCTAAATTTTGGGATGTCACGGTCTACTACAACGGCAGCGCGGTGGTCGGCGCGCACAACGCGCCGGAGCTCAACCACACCGGCGTCGGCTGCGGATGGTGCATCGGACGGCGATAGATCGAGCGTTGGCCGGCGCCGGCCGCGGACGGTGGTGCTCGCCACCTTCTCGCCGTCGCACTTCGAGAGTGAGTCGATCTACAGTCCCGCTGCTTGCGCGAGGAAGGAGCCGTACGAGGCTGGGGAGAGGGAGCTGGGGTGGGTCGATAAGGAAGTGAGGGACATCGTCTACGACGAGGCCGAGGCCGCGAAGGCACGGGTCAGGGGTGAGGACGGAGCGGTGAGGATCGAAGTGCTGGACGTGACGAAGCTGGCGGCTATGCGACCGGACGGGCACCCCGGCCCCTACATGCATCGCGATCCGTTCGCGCACAGTGCGCCCGAGAAGGTTGGGTCCGACTGCCTCCATTTCTGCTTGCCGGGGCCTGTCGACACCTTTAATGAGATTTTGCTGCAGGTCTTGAGGAAAAGGCGTTAGCTAGATCAATTCCGCTTTGTGCACGTATAACATATCGAGTATCTTCTCTATAGTTCTGTCAAAAGACGTGTCTTCATCCTCAGTACTTACCGAGACATGACATATTAGAAGGTACTTACTACTACCATGGTAATTGTGAAGGCCTCCACTTACATTGATACGCCTAGTTGATAGATTACAACTTATGTGCGTGTTGTTGGGTTTCATATCAGAGTTGAATGGTTTATATTGTATGGATGTGGTACCGCAAGCGGTAGATTGCTCAAATTCATATTTTGACCATGTCTATCAGAGCTGAATAGTTTATATTTTATTGGATGTGGTACCAAAAGATGTAGTACTTTAATTTGCTCAAATTCAAATTTTGATGATTCACATTAATATAATTGTGACAGAGCTACCCAAAAATTATAAGTCACTCTAAAATCTTCAAATTTTCTCAAATTGCAAGTCAACCTTGCTTTCCGATACACTTACTCTTTTAAATAATTCTTTATCTCTAACTCTCTCCTCGTTCTCAGTGTATACCTTTTTACCACTCTCCAACCTAAAATGTGAAGGAGGGAATACCATTCACATTATGTATTTTGATTACAGGGTATTAAAAAATCAGTGGTTGAACGTCCTACGACCAATCAGTTAACAACCAAATGTTCTACCATTGAGCTACCGAGTAAGATATTATTAATATTTTCCTATTTATAGTAAAAAAAATGTTTGAAAGAAATTCATAGTCAAAAGTAGAAAAGTATAACATATGCCTTAAAAAGTAATAATGGTCAAATTTACTTTTAAAGATCTCAAGCCAGGGCTACGTACCTTCCGATAATCTCATGCAAGGGTGACAGCAAAGAAAAGGCTAATTTTATTCAAATATCTACCCTGAATTAAATGCTAGTCAACGATGTTGGGCATGGAGATCTGCGGCAAACTTTCCAAGAACCTCAGTCTCGATTTCTGGATCAAATAATCGTCGCAAATGGAGCAAGTCCTCGATCCGAATGCATGCATGCAAAGAAGATAGTACTACTATTACTATACCACAATCAAATCCAAGTGCAAAATTTTGTCGCCCCGAGAGTTTTCCAAGCGCGAGTATACATAAAAATTTTAAGAAAGGAAAAAAAAAGGTTACAATAGCTTGTAGTCGCACGAATCTAATGTACTATTACTAAAATCTCACCGCCTCTTGAGCATCTGCAGCAAGACCTCGTTGAACGTGTCGACCGGCCCCGGCAGACAGAAGTGTAGGCAGTCCGAGTTGAGCTTCTCCGGCACGCCGTTGGCGAACGGGTCGCGGTGCATGTACACGCTGGGGTGCCCGTCCGGCCGCATCGCCGCCAGCGTCGTCACGTCGAGCACCTCGATCCTGGCGGCGCCGCCATCACCGGCCGCCTTCTCCTTCGCCGCCTTCGCCTCGTCGTAGACGATGTCCCTCACCTCCTTGTATATCCACTCCAGCTCCTTCTCCCCCTTCTTGTACGGCTCCATCTTCGTGCAAGCCGTGGGGCTATCCACGGGGCGGCCTTCGAAGTGCGACGGGGAGAAGGTGGCCAGAACCACCGTCCGCGGACGTCGGCCGGAGCTCAACCGCTCAACCGCCTTCCGGTACACCAACCGGAGCGGCCGCGCGTAGCCGATGCTGGTGTGGTTGAGCTCCGGCGCGTTGTGCGCGCCGACCACCTCGCTGCCGTTGTAGTAGACGGCGCCGTTCAGCAGCCAGTGGCCGGCGGCGAGCACCACGACGTCCATGGTCTCGGCGTCGGCGGCCCACCGGTCGCCGGGCTCGTCGAGGTGCACGTAGTTGTAGCGGACCCTGTCGTCCTCCGGCTTGCCGTTGGTCCGGACGAGGAACGGCGCCCAGTAGTACGACACCGTCACGCCGTGCGACGGGAACACGTACCGCCAGAAGTTGTGCTTGTTGGGGCCGGTGTCCCGCCGCACGAGGCGGTACGGGTAGGCCGCGGTAAGCAGGCAGATGAGCGACTGCGCCTGGTTCCGCGCCATCGAGTCGCCGATCAGCGCCACGTGCTTCCCGCGCGTCGCCGAGAGGAACGCCTGCGCGTCGAACGCCGGCAGCGCGCACCCGTCCGGCTGCCACCGCCAGTCGAGGTAGCCCGTGTCCGGCCGCCCGTTGCGCAGGCAGTTGTGGCTCTCCTTCACGTTGCACAGCGTGCCGTTGTACCGCCGCGCGTAGCCCGGCGCGAACAACCACTTCCCCTCCGAGTAGCTGCAGTTCCTCCCTTCTACCGGCCTGCGATCAACGACGAAGACAAAACCGCATGAGATCGATGATATATGAAACGTAGAAGATACTCGATGGCGTTTAGCAATCGTTGCTTACACTGACGAGACGAAGGAGTAGGTGTTGTTGATGTACTGGAGCACGGAGGCGAGCACGGCTTGCTGAGTTCCAGCCGGAGAGCAGCAGAGAATGTGGAGGGCGGCCAAGGCGAGGAAGGCGGAGACGAGCCAAGGGCCGGCGCGCCTGGAGACGAAGTAGCCACGGTTCGTGCTCAATGGCTTCTGGCTGTTAGTGGTGTTACCCAATGGCTGGTACGACCCCATCTCTCACCGGCTTCCGAAGCGGGAAGCAAGACACCACGGTTATGGCTGCTTGCTTAGCTTGGGGAGACGCATGGGTTAATATTGGAAACAGGGTCAGCATCTTTCATATTTGCGGTTATTTAACGAGTAAATTCAGAAGATTCTTTCTCTGCATATATATTACATACTCTCTCTGTTCTTTAATTGATGTCGCTGTTGACTTTTAAATTTAACTTTGATTATTTATTTTATTCAAAAAATTTTGATAAATTTTATATATTTTAATTTATCATTAGAGTTATTTGAATCACAACTTAAAAATTTACATATTTGAAACAATTTTTTAAATAAAACGAATAGTTAAACTTGAATGTAAAAGTCAACGGTGATATTAATTTAAAAACGGAGGGAGTATATATGTTTACATGGCCCGTCGGTGATCGCTGTGAGTATGACTTCGTCAGCCGTCCGGGTTTCCTAGTGCTGAGCACTGACAAGGTTATTCTTTCTTTGACAAAAGCTAGATAGATCGTACGTGATCTGATTAATAGTGATATATATGATGAGAAGACTGTCAGAGCTTGTTTGTTTGGTGTCTAACTTTACTACACCGAACCTTAACAAATGTAGTTTGGCACAAAAAAATGTGCTAATAAATTATTAGTCACAATTATGGTAAAGTTTGGCAAAAAAATTGAGAGTATAACATATGTGAGACAGTGCTAAAAATGTGTGACTTATTACAGTTGTGACAGTAAACTAAACAGTTACCTAATATTTTGTGATATGACTAAGCTTAGATATGGTAAAGTTGGGTAACAAACGAAACAAACCTCATGCTCCTCCTTCCGCGGCCTCCCAGCCTAGCTTCTCCGCCCTAAGATTCTTAATTTTTAACCAGGCAACGATCGAGGTGGTCTGACTAACTACGAAATTAAGGTTACCGTAGATTAATCTTACCGAGGTCAACAGATGCACACAATGTCGTTGCAATTGCGCTATCACAAGGATACCATTTCCAAGTCAAGCATAACCGTATGATAGTTCAAGTGGCAGTAGTGGAACGTGCCTCTGTATTTCCACCACCAGATGCTACCGTTGCCCATGGGTTTTTCCCCAGCCATCTTCACAATTTCATGCCATGACAACTACACATGTTCACCGAAAAATACATTAGCATGACCAATAATAAGGCAAATAATCAGTTAGAGAATATGTTAGTAAAAAATTTACCCGTATTCTCACATACAAGCTGTATTTTTATAGACAATATTGTAGCTCACCAATTAAAATAATATCAACTGTTCTGCCCTATAAAAATAATCATGAAAATTATCTATAACTTTATTTCAAACGTAGAATTAAACATGACTTTTTGTGGACAAACAATAAAAAGGAAAACTTTACATTAACGTGAGGTAAACTGTAAAATTAAAATTTTCAATTGGTAAAATGAACCTACATAAAGATAAAAATGGATACCCATTATCTACATGCCCGTGAATACTGGACCTCATAAATGTGGATATGAAACGCATTCATCACCTGCAGGTGTGGATGAGGATTCTGTTAAGAATAATCTTTATTATGGATCCATCGGGATCTATTCGCATATCCGACCCTAAGAAGAAGACATGAGAAGATGTTTGTATAATGGTTCTCTTTTCCAGTTTCTTAGAGATAAGGCACATGAACACAGATATAGATAGAGCTTCGAGTCTCTTTCTTATTTCTTATCACCACCTCTAAGTATAAAGGATGTCAATATATAGGGGGTTTAGAAGTAACCTTCATGGCCTTTGGTATAACCACCATGACTCTCGGTATAAGCCCACAATCTATTTGTTTCCCACTAAGGAATTCTTAACATATTCGATCTCAAATCCATAGACAAAAAGTTGGCAGGCAAGAAAAACTCATGCACGTACCCAATATCAGCTTTCCGCACCTGACATAGGGGTTCCAAATTAACACTGTCTATAAGTAATTAAAGCTAAAGCTCTAGGT
>BCLG01002808.1:27278-38287 GCA_001602295.1 Zoysia matrella | reverse complement strand
GCGCGCCGAGGCAGCGGGGTCCGAGGCTCGGGCCACCCGGACCGCGGCGGCCCTCGAGCAGACCAACCGCACGGTCGTCGGTAAGTCGCCGTGTGCTCTTCCGACCCTTGGGGTCAGGTTCTGACTCGTTCTGATGCAGGGTTTCGTCGTCAAGCAGCGGAGCACGAGACCGAGATGCGGCGCCTTGGGCTCCTCCACCAGCACGCCGAGGGGGCCCGCTTGACCCTGGAGCAGACGCTGCGCATGATGAAGGAGGAGCGCGACCGTGCCTTCGAGCAGGTCGACCTTCTGAAATCGGAGCTGGTGGTGCTCCAGTCCGAGGTCGAGCAGGCGGCGGCGGACCTCGGCCAGACGCGTGAAGCCCAAATCCGAAACAGGCGCCTTCGGAAGAGCCTCGACCGGGCGGGGTAGGCCGCCGAGGGCGCCGCAAAAGAGCGGGACGGTAAGGGTCGGCCCCTCCCTGCTTGCTCTAGCTGTCTCTATTTTTCTGTTGACGTTTTGGACTGCAGGATTGGCGGGCGAGGTTCAGACCCTGAGGTCGGCGGGTCTGAACCTCGTTGGGAAGTTGTACTTCGAAGTGCCTGACTTCGTCCCGACGGGGGTCGTCGCGCACGCCCTGCAGCAGCTCCCGAAGGAGGTTTCCAGCGTCGTGATGAGGGCGCTGGAGGACGGGTCCTCGACGGCTTTGGCGCTGGTCCGCTCCCATTACCCGGATGCGGACTTCGGCAGGGTCGTTGAAGGCTTCGCGTCGGGCTACTTGGACGAGCAGCTGGAGGCGATCTCGGTGGAGACACTAGAGCCGAGGGCGAAGGCCGTTGCCGACTTCAAGACGGAGGACTTCCTGCCCGAGCGATTCGGCCTGTTTCCCTATGTATAGGTCCGAATACGTAAAAAGTGTTACTGTATTGATAAAGAATATCGTTCAAAGAATATTGTTCGAGAAACTTTAGCGAGTTTGAATGTGATTTTTCGACCCTCCTTCGCATGCTGCGTCTGTTTTTCGCGCCCCCTTCGGCGTCAATCAAGCGAATGGCCCGAGTATAGCTCGTAGGGTCGGGTGTCGAGCCCGATACAGCCGTAGAGCATCATCAGCTCCCGATTCGTAGATAGTATAGCCACGGGAAGCCTCGAACGAAAAACGCTCGCGAAGTTTGTCGTTCGAGGGTCACCCGCGAGCTTGGCGCGGGTCGGGGATCCGACCCCGAGGAAACAAAGACGAAAAGACGTAACGCGTTAACGGGGAGCGGCACCCCGACGCAAAAAATCAATAAATGACGAGCGAAAAACGACATAGAATGCTTGACTGGCATAGAATAGTTGGGGCAGGGCTGGTCGAGCATCTTATCGAAGTAACCGTCGTGGTTGGCCGGCTGCTTGGTCGAGGGTCGGGCTGGATGGTCCGCGGCGGCTACGAAGTCATCATCGTGGCGCCGATCCTTGCTCTTCTTGCGGCTCGAGCTGCCGCCACCCCGCTCGTTGCGGTGGTCGGCGGACCGGTCAGAGGGGCGGTCCCCCTGACGGTCGGTTCCCGACCTCTCGTCCTTCGCCCGACCTCGTTCGAAGTTGGCCTGCACGGCCTCTTCTCTGGTGGCGAAGGTTGTGGCGATGTCGAGAAGGTCTCAGGCCGTCCGAGGGTTCCTCCGGCCTAACTTGTGGACGAGCGCCTTGGACGTCGTGCTGCAGGTGAAGGCGTTGATGACGTCGGCGTCGCTGACGTTGGGGAGCTCGTTGCGCTTTCGCGAAAAGCGCTGGATGTAATCTCAGAGCGACTCGCCGGGCTCCTGCTTACAATTTTTGAGGTCCCAGGAGTTAACTGGGCACGTGTAAGTCTCTTGAAAGTTGCCGTCGAAGATTCGACGCAGGTCGCTCCAGTCTTGGATGCAGCCCTCGGGGAGGTGTTCGAGCTACCCTCAGGCCGAGTCGGTGAGGAAGAGCGGCAAGTACTGGATGGCGAACAGGTCATCCGCTCCTCCGGTCCTGCAGGCGAGGCGGTAGTCCTCGATCCAGTGGACGGGGTTCGTCTCCCCGGTGTAACGACCGATGGTGGTCGGGGCGCGAAATCTCTGCGAAAATTTCGCGTGCCGAATGAGCGATCCGAACGCTCTGAGTCCGACCCCATTAGGACTCGGGCTCCTTGAGTCGAGGGAGCCGCGTCGGTAGTAGTGGTCGTGAGAGCGTCTCCGCCGGGACTCGGCGCGGAGCTCACGCCTCGCCTGCCGTCTGGCGTCGATGGTGCCGCGGGCGTCGCGGTTGGGGCCGAGTCGCAGGAGGACCAACCCTACGTAGTGTAGGGGATTTCGTTCCTCGACTCGGCTGTCGTGCGCCGAGCTTCGCCGATCCTGAGACCGGCGGTTGCTTCTCATCTTCGACTGCTGAGGCCGGAGGGACGCTTCTGGTTGTTGAAGCGCGCTGCCGAGGCAGAAGCACACGCGGTCGTACACCTCCCTCAGTGCTGGGTCCTCGGGAGCAGCGGTCTCATTGAGGATGCACACTGCCGCCGCGAGGTTCTCGAGCGGGGTGTCGAAGGTCGGCGGCCCTTCAGCTGCGAGCTGCTGGTAGGTGGACCTTCCCCGAGCCCGTGCCGCGTCGCTGGGCCCGGCTGCAACCTTGCCCCTAGGCTCGGGGCTGCCGGTGCGTCCCGGGGGCGGCCAGATTTGGCCGACGGCGTCCACCGTGGGGCGCAGGGACAGGTTGGCACCCGGTGATGTGTTGCCGGGGGTCGTCGGTTCCGCGCCCTTCGGGGCGGGGAGAGTGAGGCACTCCCTCGACGGGTCGTGCCCCAAGATGAGATGACTCTGGCGCCGCCGAGTTCGACGCCTCTTGCGCGGAGCATGACTCTGGCGCCGCCGAGTTCGACGCCTCTTGCGCGGAGCCTGAAGGCGCAGCTCGTCGCCTTCGTTTGCGACGAAGTTCAGACTCCCGAAACGAAAAGCCTGCCCAGAGGCGAAGATGGGAACTTGCCACGACCGGCCTTCCTCAGCGGCCGTGAAGTCCCCAAAGCGGTGGGAGACCGAACTGTCTCCCACGACAGCGGAGTAGGAAGCCATCAAAAAACCGAAGCGAGAGCACACCAAAAGAGAATGCCCCCTTCCTGGCGCGCCAACTGTCGGCGTTCTGACCACCGGCACAGTAAATATACGATCGTGGGGGTGGTGTGCCTTCGGATTCGATGTGGCCTAGTCTAAAGAAGACTCAAGGAGATTTTTACTTGGTTCGGGCCACCTCGAGCGGTGTAATACCCTACGTCCAGAGGACGGATTATCTCGATGATAATATTACAAAGGCGGGATCCTTTCTTCGCAGAAGAATCCGGAATGCGGGCGAGTGGGGGTGCTTGCTCGGAAGGGTGCAAAGACCCTGGGCTCTAATGGAGCTCGTGGATTTGTCTTTCGTGTGTTCGTGGCTGTTTTCGTTATTGTCTCTTGGTCGCCTCCTGTCTGTATCGCTCCCCGAGCCTCTCTTTATATAGGAGGGGGCCCTGGGGTTACAAGTGGTGGGCCCTATACGACCCTGTCGTCTCGCCGACGGGTAGAACCCTCCGTCGTTGTCGTCATCATTTCGCTTCGTCTAGGCGTGGTCGTGACCCGTCGCATCATGCGCAGCGGCGGGTACTGTGATGCTTGTCCGACGCTACTGTGCCAGCTACAGTGCTGTCACGTCCTGTCCAGCAGCCGTCGCAGCTTTCTGCTGGAGTGTCGCCGTGGTGAATCTCGTCCCGTCCCGTTAGAACGGATGGCAGTTAGCCATCAAAGTAAATGTACCATAACGCGGTATCTATCCCTCAGGGGTCGCTCCCCGGGGGTCGGCCTTCGGAGGCCAGAGCCTTCTCGTACCCGCGCGGCTAAAACGTGACTGCCGTAGATCATCGCTAGAGGTCAGATCTCGTGATCGTCCGACCCCTGATTCGAGGCCTCGTGCGTTCGAGATAGATTATCATAGTATAAAAATTGGCACTTGACCCTAGACCGCGTCGCACTCCACATGCTCATCGAACCCAGAACTAGCAAGAAGCAAAACTGTACTGCACCTGGATTTCATCGCTTCTCTTGATTAGTTTTACTCCTCGATTTGTGCGACAAGATGCATGCATCCAGGCCCAGTTTAACCAAAGTGTTAATCGCTGGACACCAGCCGCCGCCAGGCATCTGCAGCCTTTGCCGTGGTTTTCCCTATGTCGGCCGGCTATCTGGAAAGCATGGTTCGGAGGAATTTGGTAGTGTTTGGTTGAACTTTTGGAAAGGTATCGTAATCGTAAAAAAAATGGGTGTAATTAGAATTAATATTTTTTTATATAAATTTTGTTTGGTTCGGTTATGTAATGATTTCAGATTCTAATACGTTATTTGATTAAGAAAAAATATAATATAATCAATTCAAATATAACATTAATTCTTTTTAGATTTTCAATGCAAAACATTTCGTGAAATACGAATCCAGATTAAACATTAAGATTCAATACACAACATTTTCTACTTCTTCCACATTTTCAAATCAAATATAAATTATTCAAACATATCCACATTGTTGCACAAATCCAATCGTACACGCAACCAGCCAGAAAGCAGACTTCTCGGCGCTTCTTGCCGCATCTCGAGTTCTCGACACCATCGCCACCTCTGCTCCCGCATCGCCGCATCGGGCTCTCGTCCTCTCTCCGCCTCCGCCTTTGCCTCCATGTCGCGCCGCCATGCCCCTCGCTGCCTCCGCTCCTCCATGCTGACCGCCTCCGTTCGTCCTCCGTCCTGCTCTCGCGCCGCGCCGCCATGCCCCCTCGCTCCGCCCCGTTCTTGCGCCACGCCTCCATGCCCCCTTGCTGCCTCCGCTCCTCTCCGGCCAGCTCCACTGCTTCTCCGCCCCGCTCCGTTGCCGTGCAGCCGTGCTCCTTGCAGAGAGCAGCGACGGGGCAACCTAGCCGCGGGAGGCGAGCAGGTATGCGGCAGCACCAGCTGAGCAGCCTAGCTGCGGGAGGCGAGCAGGTAGACAGCAGCAGGTGGTGCGCTCGGCAGCGGCCGATCTGTTGGCGGCGGTGGCCGTGGCATCCAGTCGCGACTCGCGAGCAAGTCGAGCTACCAGCGTCGCAAGAGGAACGGGCCGGTATCGATTCTGAATCCGGAGGCTTCGGGGCTATTTCAGAGATGTGAAGGCCGATATCGGATTACCGGGTATCCGAATCCGGTGATCTGTTTACCAAACTAATGTAACGGATTGGAATACCGCTCCGCGTTTGATTACGTTAGAATTCCTTGAAACAAACACGTCCTTCGTTCTTTCTTTTTTGTTTTCGGCATATTTTTATCAACAAGTTGAGATATTGTTTTAGTTACAGAACAGTAGTACTACTACAAGCACATTTTTTGCTTATATTTTGATATGGCTGGCCCTATGCTCCGATTGCACATTTTGCCCTATAATTTAAGAATCTAATTGGAGAAACCCAACTAAAAAGGCCAAAAATTGTAAACAATAAAATCTTGATATCTGACTTCCCTCATTTAAACGAAAACCACATCGAGAAACCAGAACTAAGCCAAATATGACCATGTAATATTTCTTTTAAACACAACAACATCAGCATACAACTGATACAACAACATCACCCTTAGAACGCAGGAATTTCATATAAAATCACACAAGAATCGGTTTCATTTTATAGAAAAAATAGTAAAATTATCTCGTGTTATAAATGAGTCTTACTAGTTCTTCAAAACAGAATAACATTATTCTATAATAGAGGTGTGTGTTGCCGCAGACACTATAAAACTGATGCTTTATAGTTTGATTTCACCTTTGTGGCACGGCTGGACCATGGAGCTGAGACCCCAAATTGAGGAAAATAGTGCAAAAATGGGTGGGTTTGAACCCGCGACCTAGGGAGACAGGAGGGGACTTAGCACTGTATCAAGTTGTTTGTCTTTTTTTTTGACATTAACAGGTAGCTATTCATTGCTTAACACAAATAGTTACAAAGTTTTACCCAGATACACTCTGGTGGTACATCAAGCCAGATATCTTCAAAAAACTGATCAACAGATTTGGCCAACCTATGTGCCACCTCACTACATCGCCTATTAACATGGATAAAGGAAAAAAAATAATAGAAAAAGAAAGCTTCAGCATCTTGATGTACCACCAGAGTATAAAAATAATAGATAAAGAAAGCTTCAGCATCTTGATGTCTTGGACAATGATCCCGTATGCATGCGAATGATCCATTTTCCTAGATCGAATATTATTGATAAGGGAGAGACAATCAGATGCCACTAAAACTTGATCATATAGGAGCTCCAAAACAAATAGTACTGCTCGCCTGGAAGCAATAGCCTCCGCCAACTTCGGATTTGTAATCTTGTCTATACCTTTTCAACGGGCAGCCAAGAAATTTCCATTGTGATATCTGACCACAACACCAAGTCTCATTCGCTGTGCATCCACGAAAACAGCATCATCCACATTTACCATTACCCATCCTTCCAGTTGTGGAACCCATCTGTTAGATTCATACCTGTTGGAAATGTTTATTTCGTAGCAATGCTACGTTACCATGTTAACATATGCTAAAATTTTCTCGACTACACCAGAAGGATGCACTTCGGTTTCTCCATTTCTCACTGTATTCCTAGCCTCCCAAATATATTAAAAGGAAATAGTTAAAATTATGGCCTCCTTCTTCGTGAAACCCACTAAAAAATCAAATAGCGAATGTTTGTTTTGAACAGATGACTTCTTTCTTGATTCTGAAGCTACATCTTTTCTTTAGTTCCTTCCAAATCACAGCGACATCCAGACATGTAGGAAAAGTATGAGCAAGGTTCTCCTTTTTGACACAGTGACAGCATGCCTCTGAATCTGTTATATTCCTATTTTTCAACTGCTAGCATGTGGAAAGACAATTGTGGACAAACCTCCGAAGACCAGTTTTCATTTTAGGTGGTGCTATTATGCTCCAGAGTAATCTCCATTCTCTTGTTGTGTCTACTTGATGTGAAGTCTCACCCTTTCCTTTGACACTCATTTTCAGGTGAACAAGCTCACATTTCTCCGTAGCGTAGGCTGATTTAACTACTATATAAAACTCTGATTAGCCAAGAGATGCAACTGTGCACTCGACTGTAGCTCAGAGGAATACTTAAAATCCTCTCTGGTTCAGACGGGTCAAAACAGGCCTGTATTAGCTCTTCATTCCATTGTTTGCTGGAATATCATCAATAAGGGCGCTCATTCATAGATCTTCTGGAATATAGACCCTACGTCGAGCTAGATAGCAAGGTGCGTTGGATACCCATCTGTCCTTAACAATTCTAAGTTTTCGCCAGTGCCAACTCTCTAAAGAATACCTTTCTGCAATAGCTCTTTTTCAAACATCAAGCTGCACCATGTAAAAGAGCATGATTTTGTCAGATCCGAGTCCATGAAGTCATAAAAAAATATAAATATATTTAATATAAACATAAAAAAAACTGTGTCGTACGTATCGCCCGCCATGTCGTTGGACATCCAGCCCAAGCACAACTCACCGTACCGGCCCGTGTTAAACTTGTACACAAAGTGAACTGCACCGTGCCAAAATGACGGTACATTAATTCAGCCCATTTGGTACTGGCCCACATGCCCAACCGTAGTCGTTATCATGGTCAAGGTGGGCCTCCTGGAACGTCACCTTGTAATATCTTGACCAAGCTGCGCTTCTGACACATTCGAGCACCAACCAGACATCCTCAGTGTCCAACGTGACGCCGTAAGTAAATCGGTTCTCATCCTACTCACAGATGACTCAATGGGAGGTGCGCGGGCCACTGCAACAATGGGTAGACAGGAGGGGAGGACACGGATGGCTGAGTGCCTACGCGCACGCATCCTCCCCCACTGCTTCCATAAGTGGCGCTTTGACGGTCGAACAATGAGATCCTGTTGTCGACAATTGACGTGGAGCGACAAGACAGAAGGAGAGACATTCCCACAACCCTAAGGGCATCCACAATGTTGTTGTAAAACGGTAATAGGCATTAATGACTGGTAAGTAGCTGGTAATAAGCATTGTGGGAGAAGAAAATAGATAAGACCCGGTAGTAGCGCTACTACCGGTTGCAATGGATTAAAATATAGTACTGCTACAGTTTATAAACAATAAACTATTTTTTTTTAACCGTTAGAATTCTGAACTATCCAGACCGTTGCTCATTCATAGCCGTTTCGTTCGTGCTTCCTGTGCCTCCTAGCCGTTGTTGCTTCTGGCATGTGCCTACAAAAGGAGAGGCATGTAATATAAGTCAGATGCGCTTCACATTTTCATTCAAATGGATCCTTCTCAAATAAATTTTACAAATCTCTTGAATCAAGCCTCTCAAAACCAGTCCTCTGGTAGCTCTAGCCAAAACTCCCCTCCAACTCAATTTCCTATAAATGTCTCTCAATCTCAATTCTCCCAGTATTTAGCCCCCAATTTTCAGAACTTCAACCTTTTTAGTGGTGCAAGCAATTTCCAACCATATGGTCATTCGTCTCCAAGCTACCAGCAGAAACACTGGTTACAATCAACACCAATCAGGTTTCAAGACTTTGGATCTCAAGTAAGTTTCATGCAACCAACTCAAATGTTTGGAGCTGCAGGAAACACTTCATCCTATGGATCAGATTCAACCTCTCCATGCACTGCATCACAACAAGGAAAAGAAGCTTTGAAAATTGAAGATTCAAGTAATAGCAGTGAGGAGGTGAAGGTCGGTGGGAGGAAACGCCAAAATTGGACAGAAGATGAAAATGAACGACTACTCAGTTCTTGGCTCCACAACTCTGTTGATCCCATAAAAGGTGTCGATCAGAAAGGTGAACATTATTGAAAGGCAGTAGCAGCAGACTTCAACCGTAGTACACGAGATAAAACCCGCAAAAGGACAGTGTTGCAATGCAAGACACACTGGGGCGGCTTGAAGAGGGATATTGCAAAGTTTTGTGGAGCTTATGCTAAGGTTAGAAGTACCTATTTTAGTGGGCAATCTGATGACATGGTTATGGAGAAAGCTCATAAGTGGTACAAACAAGAAAACCAACAAAAGTCTTTTACTTTAGAATATTTGTGGAGAGTCGTGAAGGATCAACCAAAGTGGCGCAGACTCATGACACAAGAAGAGCACATCAAGAACAAGAGGACTAAGGTTTCGAAATCAGGTGCGTACACTTCATCATCCAACCATGAAACTGATAAAGAGAGTGCAAGCAAGCAGAAACGCCTAGAGGGGCAGAAGAAAGCAAAAGAAAAGTTGAAAAGGAATGGCAAAAGTGTCTCACCTTCTCCTTTGGGGGATCAAGCAAGTCCAAATATGGTTCTCTTTCATAAGGCTGCATCAATCAAAGCAGCAGCTACAATCAAAGCTGCAGAAACAACAACCAAATCAGCTGAAGCAAAAAAAGAGCAAGCTAGAATGGCAAAATATCAGACATACATGAAACTGTTGGAGAAAGACACTTCAAATTATAATGAAGCAAAGCTAAGGAGGCATGAAGCTATTTTGGACCAGCTAGCTAAAGAACTTACAGATGGTTCTAATCAGTAGAGCAATGTGGTTAATCATCAAGTAATATGTAATTTGTAGTATTTGCATTGTATTTGTTAACTAGTATTAGCCAGTAATGTGACTGCCACTGTATACTATCTATAATGTGTAGCTACTATCAGCTCAAAATATGTAACCTTTAGTATTTGTAATCCATATCAATATTAGCAAGAATTAGTTGTGCTGACAAAAGTATCAACTAGCCGTTGGAGTATTGACAATAGCAAAAAAAAACAGTTGCTGGAGTAGTGACAAAAGCAAAAAAAAGCTGTTAGAGAACAGACAAAAGCAAAAAACTAGCTGTTGGAGTACTGACAAAAGTAAAAAACTAGCTGTTGGAGTACTGACAAAAGCAAAAACTAGCCGTTGGAACTCAGCATCTATAAAAAAGGAAAAGTGGTTCAGGAAAACACTACCCTCTCATTCTCATCTTACACTACCATCTGCTACAATCAACCCATTCTACTACACCAAAAATATGTCTTCTGACTCACAAGAGAAATCCAATCAATCAGATGATTGTACTACTAGTTGTAGTGACAACCTTGAAGAGGTCATGTGGCAAGGAATCAATGACCCGATGGAGACTCAAATTGAAGAAGAGATAGAAGCTGAACTTCTAGCACAACTTGAAGCGCAATAGCAAGCCCAACTAGCTGGTACCTCTACTCGTCGTGGAGGCTACAAAAGAAGGTACATTCATAGAAATCATGAAGATGATCACAACAGATTGTTTGCTAAGTATTTTTCAGACAGTCCATTGTACACTGATGATCAATTTCGTAGGAGATTCCGCATGAGAAAGCATTTATTTTTACGCATTGTTGAAGCACTTAGTAATTGGTCTCCATATTTTCGTCTAAGAAGAGATGCATTTGGCAAGTTGGGTCTATCCCCATTGCAGAAATGCACAGCTGCCATACGAATGTTAGCATATGGTACACCTGCTGATCTTATGGATGAAACTTTTGGTATTGCGGAAACCACAGCAATGGAATGCATGATTAATTTTGTTCAGGGAGTTAGACATATATTTGGTCAGCAATATCTTCAGAGGCCTACTGAACAGGATATTCAACATCTACTTGAATTAGGAGAAGCTCATGGATTTCCTGGCATGTTGGGAAGCCTGATTGCATGCATTGGGAGTGGCAAAATTACCCCGTTGCTTGGAAGGGGCAATATGTTCGTGGTGATCATGGAGTACCCACTATTATGCTAGAAGCAGTCGCATCTATGGACTTATGGATTTGGCATGTTTTTTTTGGTGCTGCTGGTTCAAACAATGACATCAATGTGTTAGACCAATCACCCTTATTCACTGAGGTACTACAAGGAAGAGCACCAAGTGTTGAATTTATAGTTAATGGAACAACATACAACATGGGATACTATTTAGCTGATGGAATTTATCCAGAGTGGGCAACATTTGTGAAAACAATCAGCAGACCACAATTT
>BCLG01002808.1:7838-22025 GCA_001602295.1 Zoysia matrella | reverse complement strand
GCGAGGACGGCTCGGTGCACGGGATCAGGGAACTCGGGTCGGCCCACGCGGAGAACGGCGCGTCGGCGCTGGAGATCGGTCCTGCCACGGCTGTGAAGGCGCGGGGATCGAGGACTTCGGGGCAGAGGGCGGTCGGCGCGCGGAGGACGACGGTTGCAGAAATTCGGCTTGCGGTGGAAGAAAGGAAGAGAGGAGAAATGAGATGGGGATTTGGGGTTAGGGTTAAGAGTATTTATAAGAGGGTGAAAAATAGGGGTTAGAAATTAATCTGTGGTTTAATTAATGACCGCGAAATAATTAAAAAGGCTGGAGAGATTTATTAGGAAAAAAAAATATTTAGAGACCCGAAAATTAATTTGAGAAATTTCGGAAAATAATTTTAGTCAAATGTAAAAATTACAGTGACTAAAATTATTTCAGCACCGGGTCAGATTAGACGAGCGAATTTCGAATTTGGACGGAACGAGGTTCGGAACGAATGATTTTTTTTTTGAACGGAACGCAAAATTGAGACAGACAATTAAATTGGAACAAAATTAGGGATAAATTGCTGCTTTATTCAATTTGAATTTTATGGGATGTTACAATAACCTTTTTATGAAAGGAGTAAAATATACACAATGATCACTGCATTGATAAATTGCAGTGTATATGTGCTGCTTGCTCTTATAGAGCAGAACAAACGAGGAGTAATTCTGAAAAACTCAGCATTCGGCAACAAAAATATCTCATCATCCAGGCAAGGAAAACAATTTTACGGTACATGAGCATTGAGCTAGTTAACACAACGGATTGTACAGTCTTCTAGAATTGCTTCTTTTTTCATTGATCTCTCGTTCTAAGCCTAAGATACATTTTTTGGATAATGGAGAAACCATGCCGGCATATGATACATTGGAATTGAAGATCCACAGTCAAATTTTCTTCGTCGTGGTTTAGCAAAGGGAGAAAGCAAGCTTGAGGCAGCAACTGCATAACTTGCGGCAAAATCATTGGTACGACCATGATCCAACCTACAGAAAGCAAATCACAGGAATTGGAGCAATTATCCACAAGCCAATCTTGAGATAATGCATTATCTTGTTTATGCTACAAGAAACGCATGAAATCCATGATATTTGTGTTTAAACACTGTTGTAGACCATGTTCGTTGTTACGACTACCCCATGGAAATGAATGAACTTATTTAGTAGCTAGCTGAAGCGTCACGAACCGTATCGGATTAAATGTTTTCTCTGGTTTTTTTTGACAATATGTTATATTACTTAAACACTTCTTTCGCAAATTTTCATTAGACACATATAGTAGCATCGATGCTAGTCTATCGTTTTTCATTGCTTGAGTGATTTAGCAATAAGATTGCATTTGGAGTAGCCATGTATATCAAAGTTAGATCATTAGATACTTAGTAGCATCATGTTCGTACAGATTCCATCTAACACATATCATATCATAGGTGTGCTTAAATGTGCACATCTTACATGCATACCATATGAGTTCATGTACTCTTTCCAATTAGCAAGAACTCCAGTTCAAGTGAAGGTCTTTCAGCAAGGGCCAATCATATGAGCATTATGAACAACAAACTATATGATGCTACAATGTTTTAGTATGCATAGCATGTGGAGTGAAAACAAGTTATGCTCGAATCACTCAACCTGGACATCTAATATTGTAATCTGGTACGTGATGTTTGCAAAGAAAATGTTAATGATCAGCACTTCCGAAATCTCAAGAGACAAGAAGTTACACTATACTGAATAATAGTCGATGATAATGATACTCTATCTTATTTTTTAGTTTCAATACTTAAGTTCTTCCATGCTAACAGTTTGGTTTTCGCACAATATCATCTCTAAGTTTATGGTGCAAATCTTAACAAATTGTCCTAGACGAAGTAACCATAACTTATGGGTCAGGTTAATCGGAAGCCATATATCACATTAAGAAATCTTACAAGTTTCTCGCAAGTTATGCAGTTGCCGCCTCTAGCTTCCTGCCTCCAAATGCTAAACCTACAAACAAGACATGTAAAGATCAGTTTACCCAAATGTCAAATACGTATTGTTTATAAAACATAAGTTAATTATTTGCTATTCCATCATCACCAAGGAGCGTTCACATGGAGTCCACGTCCAGGGGAACCATGTAACACAGAATTAACTTCAAAAGACCACTTGATGTTTCTTCAATAAAGGTCTCATATGTTATGATGTTATATTTTGATGACAGCTTATTATAAGATGTAAGAAATCGGCACAAACATAGTGTTTAGAGAAAATATCAAAAAGTACAGTAAGGTCAATAGATATATAATATCTCTAGATATAACCCAATGTACACACTTAGATGATTTTTCAAATTAGAAAAACAGATTGAGAACCATATATTCTATAATAACCAGAATAAGATCTGTGCTGACCCTGAATTTCATGTTCCACAAGCATCAAAATATGGAAAACGAATAGAAAAGAGGGGAAATCTGAATGAACCAAATTAAAGAGTATTTGATGCATTCAGTCTTTTGATGTCGAACGAGATCTAGTAGAGATCAACACAAGTTGTGAAAAGCAAAGATGAAAGATTCACAAGCTACGCAGCAAGATCGTAAAAGTTATGTATATCCATGCCCGACGATCAGAAATCACTCGAGATAAAAAATCATCAAACTAATTAGTTACCTGGATATGTAGATCAGATCTTCAATTTCACGTCAGAGCAACTGGTCATGCCTCACGGCTGCACATCTTGACCTTCACCGTTTCTCCCAAATTAAGAGGCAAAGATGGTGCTGGTGCAAGAGGGGGGGGGGGGGTGAGGATTGAGCCTACTTTTATAGCCAAAGGGCAGAAACGGAGCGACATTAATGTGCGCATGACAGGGGGTAGGCCCACCTAATAGTGGCGGGTGTTCCTTTTGACGAACATCAGAGGAACCCGCAGCGGGGTACAAATGAGACAAGAAAAAAATAGGGAGCAATTATAAATTTAATTAGTGGCACACAGTCTCACTTTGCATTTGCAGACAAGGAAAACCTCCCACTTGCCAGTAGTAACTTTGCTCTGATTGGCTGGTCGCCCGTTTAAAATGAGTATGATTGCTGCTAAAAAAATCACAAATAGGATTCGATGAGAAAATTTTCAGTATGATCGCAATTAAAAATCATCACAAACAGGTACTGACAGACAGATGGGCAGCTCTTGTTATAACTGGTTTGTATATGCAACTTCCAAGGAATGGTCTCGTGTGAGTTCATTAATAAAAAAACAAGTGTGTTAAATACCCTCTCGGTTTTTTAAATCCATTTGATAATGTGCCTGGTAGAATGGACTTATCTCAAGATGTCCATTTACCATCAGTCAAGATTAATTTGTGGTCAGTCAAGATTAACTTGTGTTAACACCTCAAACATGGTACTATATAGGTAGTAACACAGCCATGCATGCAATATATATATGTACCTGCACTTTTGCAAACTTACTTGCTGGTTGGACTGGCTGTGGCTTCGTCGAACCAGCGCAGGATGGGTACTGGGCCAAGAATCTTTTTCCTCTTAGATTCTGCCTGTCGAGCTGACATTCAACTGGTCTCGCTTTTTATCACAAACGCCTAGATCTCGATCCATCGATTGGCTTCATTAGAAACCACAGCCTGTAACTTGGCTGACCGATACTAATGCCTGCTATGACAGCAGGCCCTCAATAATAGAGTTTTCTATTCCTTAATAGTGCATTGGGGCCTGTTATCATTCAATAGAGCTATATTCAAATGGTATAATCAGTTTACTGATTATTTTTCTTTTTTCCAGAGTAACCGGTAGTTGTGGAAAGCATGAACGAGAGAACAGGCATCCAGGCAATGCATTAGTAGTTGAACTACTAGCAGTTGATACAGTAACAGAAACCTACATACGTTGCTTAATTTACAAAAAAAAAAGATATTAATTGCATAACGGGCACAAATTATATCCATGAATTAAAGAAATGTACTATTTCACTATACTTGTGTATCGTTTTTGCAAGCTACCATAGTTATACTTGATCGGCTTCAGTTTCCCTTTTCTTAAGGATCTAACTTCATCATTCAATTTAACAGATGTACCAGGTAGCGACTTGATTGGATAATATGAACAGTCAATAAATTGGAATCACGAGAACAACAAATGAGAACTACTTATTATATGCCTTTTCAATGTGTCAGCTTGAGAAAGCTGGATCAAAATCTAATTTGTTTCTCCATTAAGTTGGTGGCCTAGTTCCATGCTTAGTCCAATGAATAAAATGTTGCGAGAATACACCAAATTTGGTAAAATAATTGGTACAGTTTGCCGATTGCCGATCAAAACTGAAATGCCAAACCATCAGTCTAATATCTCATTTCACGCAGCTGATTCAGGCGCCTGATGCAAGTCTGAGGATATCTCAACATGGGGGGCAACTCGATTGATTAAGGTGAATATTTAATGGTGCATTATTGGTGATGTGAGAGAGTGTTTGATCCAAGATACCACATCATCAACTTTATTTAAGCAAAGGAGGAGAGCTTTTGACAATATGATAATCAAAGGTCCTGACTTTCACAGGAAATACTGAGCAGTTGCGAGGTCGATGGTAGCACATAGTTTGACCATTTCTCCAGATACAGAAAATGGGACGGTCTTGTTAAGTTTCTCAGAATTTTCTGAGAAAGATATCGCCTTACCTTTTGACATGCACTCGTCATCCAACAATATTACAACTATTAAGCTTTAGACATTTTAGAAGCAGATTTCTTGGATGAATTGAGGGGGATAAATGGGTGTCACTTTGAAGATGCCAGATTACAAAGTTCCATCACATGGAACTCTTAACCCTTTTTTGGGGGATAGCGCTTGTGATATGATAAAGTATCCGGGTTATGATGGTGAACTAGTGATTTGAAGGGGAGGTTACAACTGGGGCAGGTTGCTACTTTGGGAACAGCTAATGCGCCAACAGTGCCATCTCAATACTGATGATTTACACCTAAACAACTCTGAGCAAGTCGGCACTCGGCAGAGCTCGAACTCCAAGATCCATAGGAAGGATATGCAATTTGTATGGTACATTAAAGCCACCATTTTTATTTAAAAAATAAGAATAAGATATTTCCACCTAATATCATCAATCAGCCCAGAGCTCACGGCTACACAACACCACAAATGACCATCTCTTCTAGTGCACTACCAAAAATATCAAATCAAATAGCCCTAATTGCCTATAATTCATGTGCATTTATTCAATATGAAAACAAATAAAAAGTTAGGTGAGCATCTTTGTAAGTTCAATTCATGAAGCCCGGCCTAGCAGCTCAGCATTGTACCAGCACACCTTTTATTGTCGGCAATGTACGAGATGGGCAGAAAACAGATCAAGTGGGCAACCAAAGCAGATTAATGTTTAAGAAAAAAGTGCCGGGGGAGACCAAACCCTACCTCGATCTGTCGACGCGGAGGTCACATGTCCACGTCGGCAAGCGTGCGGTTTTACACGGACAGATGGCGGTTCATGGCCGGACGATGGCCGGGGACAAAAAAACTTCCGGGCGGGTCAGGATTTACGCGCCTTCTGCGTGATAGAATACACAGGAGCCGCCCTCATCGTCGGATCCATCGGCCGGGCGGCCGCCACTGCCGGCGCTGCTGCCGCCGAGGCCGCAGAAGCTTGTCCATCAATCGGCCCGAGCTGTTTTTTTTTTCTTCCCGACTGAGCTGTTTCAGAGGCTTGACGTAGTGGGCCGCAAAGGCGCCGCTCAGGTCATGCCAAATGGGCCCCGCTGGTGGTCGGTCCATGGGCCATCTAAGAAATAGAACACTTGGGCTACCTCCTCTTTCGGCCTTGTTCAATTCAAATCAAGTATTACCAAGGGCCCAGCCAGGCGGCCTACGCGCCCAATGGCCCCTGGATCATCTATTGCATTTTTTGCAGCACTTGTTATTTATATCTCTCAAACAGAGTTGAGTTTGAAATAAAATTTGCACCCTCTATAATATTGATGAAAATATTAATGAATTTCCCCAAAAAATTAGGACTTCTCTGCAAGGCCGGTCCTATGATTCTGGGGCCCCGGGCGAATCCAAGAGCCGGGGCCCCTATATATAAAAATTAAAAATTGCTTATTTATAAGGACTATCATTATCAATATAAAAGTCAATCCAAATAAAATATTTATATAATTATTTGCACATGTTACTTTAAAAGTTTCTTCTAACATTTCTTGCCGCGAATTCAGTGATGATGCTATTAATGTCAACTTCATCCAATATTTTTTTTTCAATGCATAAAGCGGTCAAACCATTAAACCGTTCTCGAGACATTGTTGATTTTAAATAATTTTTTAACAATTTCAACTTTAAAAAAACTTCTTTCAGCTGATGCAACAGTCACTGTTATAGTAAATAAGATCCGATATGCAATAAAAATATTAAGATAACAATCTATCTCTGTGACATGCTAAAAAATCTCTACAGAAGATCAAGGCCAGCGCATTGCATTAATGCATGATTAATGAATAATGATCATCTTTCTGCATGTGCTGATTTGATGTGCAAACCTGATTTCCAGCGCAGCGCAACATGTGGATGCTAGCGCGTGCAGCCGGCAGAGCGGCGAGTCGCAGCTCAGACGCGTTCGATACTTCGATCGCTTGGGAAGACGGAGGCGAGCCCGACGAGCACGATCGCACGCCACGGCGGCGTGATGCGTGCAGCTGGCGGCGTAGCACGTAGGTAAGAGACGCACGACCACTCAACTAGGAGGTTCATAACTCCAGAGCCATAGCAGATCGGCAGGCAGGCCGCAGGCCACAACCAGCAGGACCAATACTGCCATACAGCCATGCGTACAAAGGAGAACTACTTAATCATGTTATGGCCCATATATAATTAAGCTTTATTCTTAATACTAATACATATATATATGCTATGGGGTGGGGCCCTTCAAATCTGGGGGCCCGGGCGGCCGCCCCGCCTGCCCCCCTCCCCTCTGGGCCGACCCTGCTTCTCAGAATTCCATCAAACTCTTATCTCTAGTCTTATAATTCTATAGTAAAAATCAGATATTTCACTGTTAATTTTTTTATATAGAAAATAAAATATTCTTGAGTTTAGTCACTGTCGTATGTTCCATCAAATAAACCAGTTTTTCAAAATTATTGGTCATTTTAAAAAACTATTCATTTGATTGAACTGAAGAGGTTTACAGGTGAACCTAAGAGCATCTCAACAGTTCTATCAAAAAAACACTCCAAAAAGTAGCTTTTAAGGGCTAATAAAAAAAATTGAGGCCCATTTTAATCACCTCCAATAGCTCTATTAAATATAGTTTAAATTTGAACTAAGTGAATAACCAATTTCACTGTTAGTTGCAAGAGAGAGGGATTAAGGATCCTAGAAAGTTCCCAGATCTACCTCAGATTCTAAGAGGTATTTTAGGCGACCCTAAAACTAGGGAGCTACCTCAGAATAGGAGATTTCAGAGGACCATCGCAACTAGAGAGTTGTTTAGGGGAGTTGTTGGAAGAGATTTTTTTTTACAATTTTTCCTTATAATTTGATTTAGAGAGAGTTAATAAGGAGCTTTTGGAGATGCTCTAAGGTTACCAATTTTCACCCTCATATTTCATCCATCCACTGAATGAGGTTGTGCTGATGGCGAATAACCGTGACCCCTCAACGGCAGTATTTGTGGAGTACTTCCCTCCCTGTTTCAAGAATACTTCCTGCCAACATCTCTAGTCAGTGGCGGACCCAACACTCGGGCCCGAGTGGTTGGCCCAATTTTAGTGAGGAAATGAGGAGATTTTTTTATTGGCCGCAGCATTTTTATGGGCTTGTGCAAGGTTGTGGCTCGACTCTTGTATTGGGCCTGGGTCCGCTACTGTCTCTAGTAGTATCTGTGGAGTACTGTGCCCTATAGCCTGTAGCGGACAGCCGCACCTGAATATATTCTAACTAGCGTTACTGGTCATTTCTTCCTGCTTACCACAAATCATGTAATCCAAGAGCAGATAATGATTTATGCCACCATGCCATGCCGGTGATGTCGGCTGGCCGGCAGCAACGCCCAGAGCCCTAGACTAAAGTTCTCAACTAGAACCGGCTAAACCGAAGATGAGAACAGAGTAGAATGTCTTGGTCAATGAAGCTGACTGGCAACGCATGTTGCTACCACTAAAAGTTTTCTGTCGTAACAAATCAGCTAACTATCACTCCAACCCTTATTAATCATGATGATCCACAGAGTATAACTCACTAAAGCGAGGTTATTAATAAGGTGGCATCCCTTGTACTACTGCCCTCCTTGGAACGCAGGAATCTTATAAGAATTTCACAGGAATAAGTTCAATTTAATAGGAAAAACATAAGAAACAGGAAAAATTCCCGCATTCCAATGGAGGCCTAACATAGGTAATAGCCTAACAGGAATGAGTTCACAAATCCAAACACAGGTGTTTCCATTATGTCGAAGAAGACAGACCAAGGTTTTGGAAACCAGACCGGACCTGATTTTCGGTGAGGCAAAAAAACCGGCCGGCTAGCCCTAGCCGATTTCGATATAGTGCTAAGTTTGTGGTGTGGTCGCTGCCTCCTAGAACTGCGCAGGGGAGACACCAACCGGGAGAAAGCACAAGAATCCGATCTTAACACGTAACTCGAACTCACTTTATTATCAAGGGGCAGATCGTTGGGCTAGGACACGTTCCCAGCCACAACTACACCGAAGGTAATCTCCCCCCCCCCCCCCCTTGGAAAGATTATCTTCCTTCTACTTGACCCTCAATGGCTCTCCTGCCATCCTTATGTAGGCAGTAGTGCTAACAATCCTTAAATCGACTAAAACAAATCCTAAACAATCTAATATTTAAACTAACAAACCCTAACGACATAATCTTTAAACTAACAAACCCCAGACAATTGTGCTGTGCGCCAAACAGCCCATAACATTTCTCTCCTCCCCAACAAGCAGCTCGTCCTCGAGCTGAAATCATTGAGGACAGAAGTGCTCCTTAGGCTTGTTTGACTGAGAAACCCAGGCCATGTGTAATTTTTTCGTGCAGCTCCTGTCCTTCATCCAGCTATAGCAGAAAAATTCTTTTGCCACCACATTTGTGGCCTAGAGAGTATTTTTCAGAACAGTAGTAGCATTCATCATTTGCATGCTTCTTGGCCAACTCTTTCAGTGTGAGCCGTCGAAGCCTTGATCTAAATGATCCTAAAGATGGAGCAGCTTGTGAACTAGCAGTAGAAAATTGATGCACAGCCATGGAATCAGTACCGGTGCCCCGTGCCACCCTTGCAGAATTTCCCTCCAACTTGCTACAAGTTTCATATGCCCGGGCCAGGCTCATAGCCATTTGAAGAGATGCCGGTGCTTGTAGTTCTACATTTGTCCGAAGGGGTTGTCCAAGATCAGCAGTAAACAAATTAACCTGTTGTGACCTACTTAACCCCTCACATCGGCATAGAAGTGCGAGGAACTGCCGTTGGTATTCCTCTACTGTGCCTGTCCGTCGTAGTTTCTTAAGTTCAGCAAGGCCATTAATCCGGATAGGAGGGCCGAACCTTAGATTGATGAAATTAGCAAACCTTGGTCATGATAGAATACCATGATCTCTTTCTAGGGTGTAGAACCATTGTGCTGTAACGTCCTCCAGATGCAAAGAGGCCAGCCAAACCTTTTCTTGCTGTAAGGTTCTCATGCCTCGGAGTATGATTCACACTTTGTAAGCCATATTAGTGGATTAGATTCCCCATCATAAAAAGGAAAATTCAGCTTGGAATACCTCTGCCCACTCCTGTGATCATCCTGAAACTGCTGCTGAAAAACTCTTCCCTTCTCTTCTCACGGGCCATACCAATCTTGATTGTGGTAATAGAGGTCTGCATCCAGGTTAGTATAGCCACTGTCACGCCGCTCCTGGTAATCTGCTGTGCGCCAGCTGCCCAATACAGATCAGATTGGTTAGCTCGCCTGCCCTCGAATCTAGTGTTGTGTCGGTTGTAGGGAGCCCCAAATTCCTCTCTATAGCCGCCACCTTGGAGATCACCGCTGCCTCTTCCTTCCATACCAGCAGATCTGGTACGGTTCTTGGGATCAGCTTCATCTATCTTCTTGCCACTGGAGGTTGCATTGGCCTTCAGTTTGTCTTGTTCTTCCAACTTTGTCAAGCGTTGTTCATGTGAATCCAGCCGTTTGTTCATGGCTGCTATCTGTGCAATGAGTTTGAGTGTTGAGGTCTAGCAATTTATTCAGCTTCTAGGACTCTGTTAGGGGCGCCACAGGATCTTTCCCCTTGGCAACAGGATCAGGATCTTTCTCCTTGCCGGCCATTGAGGCGATGCAGGGTTGCTGGTCTCTAAATACCAATTGATGTGGTCACTGTCTCCTAGGGCTGCGCAGGGGAGACACCAACCGGGAGTAAGCACAAGGATTCGATCTTAACACATAACTCGAACTCACTTTATTATCAAGGGACATATCGCCGGGCTGGGACACGTTCCTAGCCACGACTACATCGAAGATAATCTCTCCCCCTTGGAAAGATTATCTTCATCCTACTTGACCCTCAATGGCCCTCCTGCCGTCCTTATATAGGCAGCAATGCTAACAAACCTTAAACCGACTAAAACAAACCCTAAACAACCTAATCTTTAAACTAACAAAGCCTAACAACCTAATTTTTAAACTAACAAACTCTAGACAATTGTGTTGTGCGCCAAACAGCCCATAACAGTTTGGCTTTCCACCGAAAACCGATCATCATATACCTAAAGCGGACCGGACCAGTTTCACCAAAAACCACGAAAACCAGCCGGTTTTCACCGGTTTCCAAAACCTTGAGACAAACTAGGTGAATACAGTCAAGGAGAATAATTAGCTACATAAAATCGACTCAAACTAAATTGGAAGCACAATTGGCAGTACCACAAACACCAGGGCTAGACTAATTTTGAGTTCAACCAAACTATGCATTTCTCAGGTTAGCATAGCACTCACAAAATTTTTTATGCTAAAAAAACTACCATCTATCCTCCTTGGGACTCTTAAATGTGAATCTGTCCCCGATGGCTTAATTCATGAACAATCATATTGAGAAGGACAAAAAAATGCCTAAGCATTCTTTGACATTCATTCCCTAAAGCGAGCCAAACCAACCAAGGCATAGAAAAGATGATAATATTTCCTGATGCTAACAACCTAAGAGGCACAATGACACAGTTACAGAGTCTATAGTATAAATCCATAAATTCATGGAAATATCAACCAAATTTGAACCAAATCATAACAAGAGACGAATATCGTCAAATCCGCATAACTATGTAATACATATTTATTCAACCGAGGCCATACAACACCCAGATCAAGGACTGACGCTAAACGAGGTAAGGTAGGGTCATAACACTTGCAACAAGGGAGAGAGATTGGTCAAGTCCAACAGAGAATTTCGAGGGAAAATAAATCCAAGTCCGTGTACAATATCAAGAGGATGGAGTTCTAATTAAACAATGGTTTAAAAGCTGGGGGGAGGGGGAGTGTACCTCTTTATTTCTTAATTATTATGAGTAGCTTGTGGAGCAGTAGCTATGAAGTTAGGCTCATAGATTTCAGATTTTTTACATGGACATATGGAAGCAGAAGGTCAAATCTCAAATGAGAATACCACCACCAGTACTAATATTTTGGTGTAAGCACTACTTTTGCTTTAAGTAAGTACAGAATTGAGGGTTATCCAGCAAGAATTAACGATAGTAATTCGTCAATCTTCCTTAGTTAGTATAATATGCACTCAATCAATTGCAAGAGATAGGTAGAGCAACTAAGACTAAGAGAACTTTATTCAAGCATGAGGCAGACAAAGACAGTAACAACTAAAGGCAAGGATTCTATCCGATTCAAACCTACCACTGCAATATCACTCCAACCCTTATTGATATGATGATCCACAGAGTATAACTCACTAAAGCGGCGTTATTCATGAGGCGACATCCCTTGTAACATACAAGTAGGTAACATCCTAACAGGAATGAGTTCACAAATCCAAACACATATGTTTCCATTATGTCGAAGAAGACAGGCTAGGTAAATACAGCCAAGGAGAATAACTGGCTACATAAAGTCAACTCAAACTAAATTGGAAGCACAATTGACAGTACCACACTACCACAAACACTAGGACTAGATTAACTTCCATTTAGCATAGCACTCGCAAAATTTTGTATGCTCCAAAAGTCACCACCTATCCTCTTTCATGAGATTCCCAAAGATGAATCCGCCCCAATGGCTTATTTCATGAACAACCATATTGAGATGGACATGCCTAAGCATTCTTCAACATCCATTCCCCAAAGCGAGCCAAAACCCACCAAGGCATAGCAAAGATGATCACATTTCCTAATGCTGACAAGCTAAGAGGCACAATGACAAAGCAGTTACAGAGTCCACAGTATAAATTCTTAATTCATTGAAACCGCAACCAAATTTGATCCAAATCATAACAATAGATGAAATGTATCGTCATATCCTTGTAATTGTGCAACAACATACCATATTTATTCAACCGAGGCCATACAACATCCAGATCAAGGACTGACGCTAAACGAGGTAAGGTAAAGTCATAACATTTGAGACGAGGGAGAGATTGGTCGAGGCTGAATTCTCACGGCAGCCTGTTTTTGAAGCACGCCACCTCGGCATCGTTGGGGGAAGAAGCCCATAAGGCGACCGGCGGAGATCTGGTAGGCATACATGAATCTTCCCATGACCCCGATGAACCCGCCCGTCACCATCGATGGCCCGCGGATCCCCGGCTTGATCCCTGCACAAGGGCAATGGGTCTGAGCTTCTCGAAGGGGGCAAGGAGAGAAGTAGGTGTGTCGGAGATGAATACAGGAGAGAGGCGTACCGGAGAGGTAGCCAACGGTGATGGAGACGGCGGAGATGGTGGTGAGGTGGACGTAGTCGAGCGCCGAGAAGTTGCTAACCACCTTGGTGAAGGCCGGGTTGCGGTCCACCACCGGGTACTCTGGCTTCACCGACGCAGTGATGTCCGTGTTCATTGTTCATTGCAGTTGCAGCGGCGGGGAGAGCTCTCTGGTTCTGGGGTGGCGGCGAGCGGAAGGCGCAGAGGCCCTGGTGCTCTCGCTTCTCACTGTTTAGGAGAATTTTCAATTTTTACCACTAAATACGTTGGCCTTTCAATATTTAGCACTCAATTTGTAAGCTTTTCAATTCTTACCACTAAATACGTTTTTCACTTCAAACCATATCATTTCTTCAAAGTTTTAATTATTTTCACTGTTTTATATTGTGTTAAAATTAAACAAAATTTGAGCTTAAGTGATGCTAATAGTGTAATAAATATAATATAATAAATATATTACATTATGACACTATAATATATAATATAAAACAATAAAAGTGTTAAAATTTTAAAGAAATGATATGTTTTGAAGTGAAAAATATATTTAGTGGTAAGATTAAAAGTCTTACAAATTAAGTGGTAAAGATTAAAAGACTTACGAAGTAAGTGGTAAGAATTGAAAAATCTCACTGTTTAGCGTGCGCTACAGCCTACCATTGGGCCTATTTGGGCTGGTAAGCTGATACCCATCTTGTTATTGACAAAGGGCCCAGCCCACGACGACATCGTCGGAGTTTTCAAGGAGCGAACCCCATCGTCTTCCTCGCTTTCTCCGCCCACTCGAGTGGCCTACCCCACGGCCCCACCCCGAAATAAGAGCCAGGCCAGCCAAACCCCGCGTCCTCCTCGCCTCCGCCACCGTCTCCGAGTCCGACCTCCAGCGCTCCTCCAATGGCCGCGTCCCCAGCACCCTTCTCGTGCTCGGCCTCCACCGTGCCCGCGCGGCTCCGCGCCGCGGTGGTGGCGCCGCCGCTAACGGCGGGAGCGCGCCGGTGCGGGCGGATGGTGGTGCGCGCCAAGATCCGGGAGATCTTCATGCCGGCGCTGAGCTCCACCATGACGGAGGGAAAGATCGTCTCCTGGAACACCGCAGAGGGCGACCGCGTCAGCAAGGGTGACGGCGTCGTCGTCGTCGAGTCCGACAAGGCCGACATGGACGTGGAGACGTTCCACGACGGAATCGTGGCCGCCATCCTCGTGCCCGAGGGGGGAGTCGCCCCCGTAGGGGCGCCCATCGCGCTGCTCGCG
>BCLG01002807.1:25445-43155 GCA_001602295.1 Zoysia matrella | reverse complement strand
CGGCCGTGCTCTTGGCGGACGCGGCGAACATGACCCTTGGCGTGACCCGCACATCGACCGCGCGTTGGAGGCCCAGCGACTGCGGGAGCAGGCGGCACAGCTGGAGGCCCAAATAAAGTACAACCGACGGCACGGCGGATGGGACGACGACGAGCGTAGCCTTCACAGGCAGCGTGGCTCTCCTTCCCCAGACCGGCGCCATGGTCACCACGGCTTCTAGACCATCGTCAAGGACGTCTGTGCCGGTGGTGGATGGCTACTCCTCACCAAGACCAACTACGTCGAGTGGTCCATGGTGATGAGGGTGAAGCTCCAGGTGCGGCACATGTGGGAGGCGGTTCGGTATGGCGACGTCGACATCGACGACGACTAGGATCGACGGTCGTTGGAGGCTCTCCTTGCTGCAGTCCCGCTTGAGATGCAGTCTTTGCTTGCTTGCAAGCGGACTGCTAAGGAGATCTAGGACGCCATCGCTGCGACGCGTATCGGCAGCGATCGAGCCCGCAGGTCCACGCTGCAGGCACTGTGCAAGGAGTGGGAGAGCCTGGCTTTCAAACCGGGTGAAGACGTCGATGACTTTGTTCTCCATCTTAACACTACTGCAGAAGTTCGTGCAGTACGGTGACAACACCATAGACGAGGAGAGAGCTGTTAAGAAGCTCCTCCGCTGCGTTCCCGAGAAGTTAAAGCAGATCGCTCGCTTAATCGAGTCTCTGCTGGACCTCTCCAGGATGTCGATCGAGGAGGTGATCGAGGAGGTGATAGGTCGCCTCAAGGTCGTCGACAACGACGAGCCACAGCTTCTCTCAGGGCCTGTCATCATTGGTGGGAAGCTCCATCTCACTCATCTCACTCAGGAGCAGTGAAAGGCCCGCCAAAGTGATTGGAAGAAGAGGGAGCCTTCTTTCTCGACAGGCGGCCGCAAGCGTGGCAAACCGCGTAAGACGCGCGAAGGCGCCCAGGGCAGGGCGAGAGGATGTGCCGAGGGTGACGCCCACGGAGGCGCCCAGGGCGACGCCACCGGCGAGCGCAGGGCGGCACGAGATGACATATGCCGCAACTGTGACAGGCCTGGCCATTGGGCCAGGGATTGTCGATAGGCAAAGCGCGGTCAGGCTCATGTCGCACAGGCTGAGGAGGAGGATCCGGCTCTGCTCCTAGCATACGAGAGCATCGAGCTACCTCCAGCGGCATCGGCCGCAACAACTCTCCTCAACCTCGACGAGCCGAGGGCACACGCTTTCCTCGGTGACGGCTCTAGCGACAACAAGATCGACGGCTGGTTCCTCGACAGTGGTGCCACTCACCACATGACAGGTCGCAGGGAGTTCTTCTCCAACCTGAACGTCGACGTGCGCGGCTCCGTCAAGTTCGACGACTCTTCGGCTGTAGACATCAGGGGCATTGGCTCCATTGTCCTCGTTGCCAAGACTGGCGAACACCGACTCTGGAGTCTACTTCATCCCGCACTAAGGAACTCCATCATCAGTCTGGGCCAGCTGGATAAGAATGGCTCGCGCATAAAGATCAAGGCTGGAATCATGAGGATCTGGAACCGCCATCGTCGTCTTCTTGCCAAAGTAAATAGAGGCATCAATCGCCTCTACGTCCTCAATGTGCAGGTGGCGCAGCCCGTATGTCTCGCAGCCCGCTGCGATGACAATGTTTGGCTGTGGCACGAGCGCTTTAGGCACCTCAACTTTGAGGCTTTGAAGCAGCTTAGCGACAAAGAGATAGTGCAGGGCATACCGCAGGTCGAGCATATGGAGTAGCTCTGCGACACCTGCATCCTCACCAAGCAGCGGCGACTCCCGTTCCCTCGTCAGATCAGTTTTCGCGCAAAAAAAAAAGCTGAAGCTGGTGCACGGCGACCGCTGCGGTCCCATGACACCGGCCACACCTAGAGGCCGGCGCTACTTTCTGCTACTCGTCGACGACGTGTCTTGCTACATGTGGGCATAACTCCTCGACACCAAGGCGGTAGCAGCTGATGCTATCAAGCGTCAGCTGGCTACAGCAGAGGAGTGCGGCTGCAAGTTTCGAGTACTACGCACCGACAGCGGCGACGAATTCACGGCGACTGAGTTCGCGTAGTACTGTGCTGACGAGAGGATTCTGCGCCAATACTCCGCGTCGTACAGCCCGCAGCAGAACGACGTCGTCGAACGATGCAACCAGACAGTGGTGGGGATGGTTCGGGAGCTCCTCAAGCAGACGGGGATGCCGGCCATCTTCTGGAGAGAGGCGGTGGTGATAGCCGTCTACATCCTCAACCGCTCGCCCACCAAGGCGCTCTGCGGTAGGACGCCGTACGAGGCTTGGCATGGAAGCAAGCTGACAGTTGCCCACCTGCTAGACGACAGGAGCACTCCGGGAGTGTTCATCGGATACGCGGAGGGCACGAAGGCCTACCGTATCCTTGACCCGAAGACACAGCGTGTGCACACGACGCGCGACATTGTGTTCGACGAAGAGCGAGGTTGGGCGTGGGGCAAAATGGTGGACGACAGCCCGATTCCGACGTACGACGATTTCACCGTCGAGTACGTCCACTTTGAGGGAGCTGGGGGAGTGGGCAGCTCTTCTTCGCCAAGCGCGCCTACCCCAGTCCTGGAGCGTCCACCGACTCCGGCGACTGTGACGTCGGGTGCGACGAGCTCTCCACCGCCACCACCACAGCCGGCCATGGCACGCTCTCCAGCGTCGACAACTACTCCAGGCACGTCTACACCAGCACTTGCTCATGTCGAGCACAACCCGGTGGAGTTCGCTGCTCCGCTCCCTCACGACGAGGAGCGTGTCGACGCGTATACGACGACGAGCCGTTGAGGTATCACACGATGGAGCACCTTCTCGGCGACGCACTGGCGTCGGGATTGGTGCCTCACGACCTGGAGGCACAGTTGCATCTTGCGTGCGATAACGGTGAGCCTCGCTCCTTCGCTGAGGCTGAGAGACACGCGGCATGGCGCGTCGCGATGAAGCTAGAGATGAATGCGGTTGAAAGGAACCGCACTTGGGAGCTCGCTGACCTTCCTCCTGGACACCGCGCGATCACCCTTAAGTGGGTGTTTAAGCTGAAGAAAGATGAGACCGGTGCCATCGTCAAGCACAAGGCTCGCTTGGTGACACACGGGTTTGTGCAGCAGGAGGGGATCGACTTCGACGATGCCTTCGCTCCCGTTGCACGGATGGAGTCCGTGCGTCTCCTTGCGCTGGCTGCCCAGGAGGGCTTGCGCGTCCACCACATGAATGTCAAGTCGACGTTTCTCAACGGCGACTTGAAGGAGGAGGTCTACATGCACCAGCTGCCGGGATTTGTCATCCCCGGCAAGGATGGCAAAGTGCTGCGCTTGCGCAAGGCTCTCTCTATGGCTTGCGGCAAGCACCACGGGCGTGAAACGCCAAGCTAGATACCACGCTGAAGGGGATGACTTGGTGATTACAGGCATCAAATATGCGGAGGTGGTAGGGTTCAAAGAGGAGATGAAGGCCATCTTCCAGATGAGTGACTTGGGACGTCTCTCCTTCTACCTGGGGATCGAGGTGCACCAGGACGACTCCGACATCACACTTCGACAGACAGGCTATGCCAAGCGCATCGTTGAGCTAGCTGGGCTCACCGACTATAACCCAACTGTCACTCCAATGGAGGAGAGGTTGAAGCTCGACCGTGACAGCACGACAAAGGAGGTGGATGTCACGCAGTACCGACGCCTTGTGGGAAGCCTTCGCTACCTCGCCCACACGCGGCCGGATTTAGTGTTCTCCGTCGCTACGTCAGTCGGTTCATGCAGCGACCGACGACGGAGCACCAGCAGGCATCTGCTATGTTGCGGAGACTCTTGACCACGGCCTCCACTACCCGAGGTGTCCCGAGGCGGCACATTTCGTCGGGTACAGCGACAGCGACCACGCCGGCGACATCGACACTAGCAAGAGCACGAGCGGGGTGCTCTTCTTCCTCGGCAAGTGCCTTATTAACTGGCAGTCGGTCAAACAGCAGGTGGTGGCTTTATTCAGCTGTGAAGCTGAGTACATAGCGGCTTCCACCGCTTCAACTCAGGCGCTCTGGCTCGCTCGGCTGCTTAGTGATCTCTTTAGCAGAGACGCTGAAGCAGTGGAGCTCAGGGTGGACAGCAAGTCCGCTCTGACTTTGGCAAAGAACTCTGTCTTCCACGAGCGCAGCAAACGCATCAGAGTGAAGTACCACTTCATCCGAGGCTGCTTGTAGGAAGAGAGTGTCAGGGTAAGCTACATCAACACCAAGGATCAACTTGCTGATCTTCTCACCAAGTCCTTTGGTAGGATCAAGTTTCAGGAGCTTCGCGCTAGGATTAGGATGATTAAGACGACGCACAAGACTTTGGGAGAGAATGATGAAATAAGTCTAGTGCAGACGTTTTATGCTTTACGCTTTTCGATTTAGCATCTTAGACTAGTTTTTCAGTTTTATGCTTTAGCATCTTAGACTAATTTTTCAGCTTTTCATTTTAGCATCTTAGACTAGTATCTTAGTATATACTTGGCTGCCCACCAGCCTATATATATGTATCCTCAATCCCTCAGGTTGGTTATGGCATTCTAGTGAGTAAGAAATATGGAGAAAAATTGCCCCCACACGGTGTCATCCCTCACAATATGAGTATTGCACCTAACACCTCGAGCTTCACGAGGGCGCTCATGTGGTCACCAAGGGCGAGGTCCAGCAGGTTGTGGCGCTCAACATTGGTCACATCGACACGAGGGAGATTGCGGACGTCAATGACGCTTCTGGATTTAGTGCCGTAGATGATGAGCATGTCGCGCGCTCTAACGAGTGGAGGGCCGGCGACGGCTGTGATCGCCGAGGCCTCCCTCGGGGTCTGGTGGCCGGCACAGCGGGTGATGTCGTAGGGTTGTCGTTTGTTGCTCGTCCGCAGCTTGTGGATGCCCCTGGTCCAGTCGAAACGGATTGGCGTCTGGACGATGTCGAGCAGCGGTAGGCCGACGGAGCCCGTGGCCAACTTCAGCGGTAGGTCGACCGAGCTCGTGTCCCAGTCGCCCTCCAGGGCCTTGACAGGGATCGGCAGGCCGACCGAGCCCGTGTCCAAGTCGCCCTCTATGGTCTTGGTGGGGACGGCGGGAGGGCTCACGGCGGCGGCGGCGGCTTCTGCTGCTACGGTGTTGGCTGCTCGGCGCGCTCGGCGGTGGCAGCCCCGCCGTGGCGTAGCCCTGCATCTCATAAGAAAACACCGGTGGAAGGGTGACAGCGGGGGCCGGTGGCAGCATCCCCTGATTTTCCAAGATGGAGAGACGAACGCAGAAGTCGGTAAGGGTGCGAGTCATTTATTTGATCGTCCTGGCCAAGTCGTTCATCCTCATGGCAGCGTCCATGGGCTCGTCCTACGTCCAGGTGGGGGTCGGCGTCGGGGTGGGGCTCGGCGCCTAGGTTGAGGTCAGCTCCCCGGTGGGGGTCGACGCCCATGAGTGGGGGGCCGGCGCCCATGAGGGGGTTGGCGCTGAGGTGAGGGTCGGCGCCCATGTGGGGAACGGCGGCAGGGCGGTGGTGGGAGGAGAACCTGGCATCTCTGAATATCAGTTGTTAGGATCGTTGCTCGGGAGATAGGAGATAGGGGGGTTGGCGCCAAGGGCAAGAGGCGCAGGGAAAGCCCCAAAACAGATTTCTTCTGTTCTATTGCTTGATTTCTTTAATCCCTGATTACACATATTTATAGCCTCTCTGGCCAACTATGGATCCTATATTAAAGGATCTGATCCTATCCACTCGACTCCTAAATTAAAGGACGTCCATAAACTAGAGATTCTATATAAAAAAAAAGATTATCCTAATTGAGATAAAATAGGAAAAGGACAATAAGGGCTGATCTTAGCTCCTAGGTAGAACCATCCTTGGCGCACATAACATGGATCTTCATAATACTAAGGTGATTCTATTGTTCAGGTGACTAAAGGCACGCTCGGCTGCGCTACTTGCGGCTGCCGCTGCAGGCTTATATGCCATGGCTGCTGGTTGCTGCAGCCACAGCAGCTAGAAGTTACAGCGAACGGAGCCTAATAGCCTAATATAACAGCAACTTTAATGAATCAGCTATTTCTCCTTCCTACAAGTAACCGTATTTATTTCAGTCACCTGATCCATAAGAAATAGTTGGTATGTATTTACAATTACCTCCTCAAATGCCTCAAATACTTCAATACTTGGTTGGTGAATTGTGCAGGCAACAGTTCGTCCAGTATCAGCAATATTCTTCACCGCACGCATAACAATAGCAGCAGCCCGTGCATCCAAACCTGATGTTGGTTCATCAAGGAAAATGATAGAAGGATTGGAGACAAGCTCGACTGCAATTGTCAATCGTTTGCGCTTCTCAGTAGATAGTCCATTTGCTCCAGGGAGTCCAACCAAAGTGTCCTGAGCTTCATCCAGTTCAACCGTTTTAAGAACTTCCTTAACAAAGTCCTGAAAGAGGAGAGCAAGAATATCAGATCAGAATACACTTAGCATGGCTTCCGTTTCAAATGTCACATGGCAAGTAGCTCAGTATCCATTTCAAATGTCACTCACATGTCTTGTATTCGAGTCAATTTCTGTTGGCAAACGCAACCAAGCTGAATACAGAAGAGACTCCCATACAGTGATCTGTGGAGAGTGCACATCAGTCTGCTCACAATAGCCTGAAATTCTAGCATATGTCTCCTGAACTTTTGGATAGCCTCCTACTCTAATGTCACCTTCTATAACACCTCCTGTCTTTCTTCCAGAAAGAACATCAAGCAAGGTTGTTTTGCCAGCTCCAGTGACCCCCATAAGCACAGAGAGAACTCCAGGTCGAAAGGCTCCCGTCACATTGTGGAGTAATTGTAACTTATTATTTTTGTAACTTTTCTCCCTCATGACCTACAACAATAGAATTCATGTTCATCACACATGAACTTCCCAAGGCATGACAACCTAGGCTCTAGATTGTGTATTTGACGTTGCACGCCATTCTCTAGAGGCAACATATTGCATGCCCAACATTGTTATTTTATTGCATAGCATTATTTCTTTTATAACGAGACAATTACCATAGGTGTGTCAACAAAATAATTCACATCCCGAAATGATATCGTGAGAGGGTTGAAAGGCAAAACCATCCCTGTGAGGAAAGAGTTTATTCATACGTTAGTCCTACTTAATCCATAAGATAAGTAACAAGTTGCTTGAACATTGTAAAATTTTACTGACCAGTAATACTAGAGCCTCTATTCACCAGCTCTTCAAAAGTATGTTGGTCCTTTCCATGTATTATAGTAAGCTTATCACGAGAGACAGGAGTTTGAGAAGTCCCTGGAGCTGAGATGTAGAAAGGGTTAGAATTGTCTGGTAAACACTTTGCTTGACAGTAATGCCCAGACTCCAATTAAAGAAAAGTCATGCCAACATGGAAGGAGAATGCCACACAATTTGTTGCAATATAAATAATTGATTTACATGTGAATATACAGAGGTGAGCGCTGCACTTTGCAAAAATTGGTGAGGGTACCAAGTAAAATTGATTAGGGATTGAAGGGACAAACCGGGAATACTCAAGGAATTCTAGTACAATTGCATTGTAACTGAGGTATTATATATTTGGAACACTTACGTCTTTTCATAGCTAATCCAATGGTAAACGCTATGTTCAACATCAGAATAAATACAATCAGTGCTCCAACGGAGACCCAATAGAAAACGCCAGAGAAGTTTAATCCTTGACCCATTAGTATTTCCTTTCCAAGTGTTACACTTGAAACCATGACCTATCAACACAGAAATCAGTACATACAATTTGTGCTTGGCAGTTTGAGTTTTCTCAGCTAACTTCATGATCATTTATTTACTTAAAGAAAACTTAGTGAAAATTCAGAGTTTACCTTTTGCCATCTTGGTGCCAAAAACTCAATTCCAGTTAAGCTTATCTCACCATATGACATCGGAGAGATCCAAAAGACCCATTGTAGCCAGTTCGGCATTGATTCTACAATAGATTTGACACCTGGTTTAGCAGTGATGTATGGCAGCTACTAGTTTAATTGTGTATGGTATTAGATACAAAATTATTTGACTCGCAACACACTATAAAAAAGGTCTATGATTCATCTCAGAGTTAGGATCCTACTTGCAATGCTAGAATTTGGTGAGGATGTGAGGAGTAGATTTCCAAACATAGAAATGGGTAGTTAGATTATAGAAAATATATGATGGGATGACTGGATTTGGAAACACATGAATGGATAAAAAAATCAGATAGGTTCGATTACAGAAACTAATTTAATCTTCACAAACTCCAGTCAGCCATGCATGTGATATAAGTTAAATTGATACTCCCAAAGGCATACTCCCTCCATTCTTAAATTGATGTCGCCATTGACTTTTAACATCAACTTTGACCATTCATTTTATTCAAAAAGTTTGTTCAAATGTGTAAAATTTTAAGTTATGATTCAAATAATTGTAATGATAAATCAAATTATAACAAAATATATGATATTTATCAAAAAAATTTGAACGAGACGAATAGTCAAAGTTGATGTTAGAAGTCAACGGCAACATCAATTTAAGAACGGAGGGAGAATGGCAATCAAAATCCACAGTTCTAATACTTATTTGCTATCGCCTTATCTCCATAGCAGTGTAAGCACACTTGCATGTTAGAGCAGTGCCTGGGGGAAATATATTGGAGGCACAAGGTTATTTAAATTGATTTACATGCATATTTCCAAATAAAAGTACTACCATGTGTTCCTTCGATCCACAGAGTTCAAGACCGAAATTGCCCATAAAGATTCAAAACCACAAGGATCTTACTCCGAGGAATGACAAAACCTCCACAGAGAAGCATTACTAGAAGTGACAAAGAACCGCCTACTGATGAAAGTGATGGTATCTGGCAATTTGCGGCTACACAACGAAACAATGAAAGCGCTGTTGAATGGATGAGGAAAAGCACAAGTAGCTGACAGAAGAACCTGTAGTGATGGTAATAAAAAAAATGGTCATGACTTAGTAGCCAGGTTTCTAAAAAAATAGATGAGACAAAATTAAATTTGCATACATTCATATTCATTAAAAATGGTCACTTAGACCAATAAAGCTGTTTACACTTTCTGCTTCTTGTGCATCAGTTAACAATACAGATAAAAATGGAAGTATCCATAGGTCTGAACAGATGAATAAAGCCAAGCTCTTGCGGGTGGAACGATTAGCGGATGCAGGTGAACTCGTGGCCGCACCAGTTCTAGCGCAGCATCTGTTTAATACAATACCAGGAGGCATCTCTCCTGTTGGTCCAGTTTTTTTTTTCTTTTTTTTTAACAGCTGAAAAAAAAGATCTACATGCAAATGTGCACAATAGATAGGGATTTTATGGCTGCGCTATTCCAAATGGACGAATTCAACGCTGCTAGATTTTTCTAGTCACAATCTGCTTACCCGCGTCTTTTGTTATGAATAGCACTTGTATTCATCAAGGGGTCAAGGGCCCCAATATATAGAGGTACAGGTGAAGAAAAATATACAAAGAACCCCTTAAGGAAAACAGAAAATACACAAAGCCTCTAACATATACACATATCTCTGATATCCCCCTCAAACTCATGGCGGATCAACAGCACTGAGTTTGGAGAGGAAAAATATATACTGATGTCAAGTTTGTGCCTTTGTGAAGAAATCAGTCAACTGCAACTCTGAAGGCACATACCGAGGAGCAACAATGCCACCTGAACCTGTGCTTGTGTATAATAAACATCCACACCAATATGCTTGGTAAGCTCATGTTTCATCGGATCACGGAAAATACTGAGAGCCCCCGTACTATCGTTCAAAAAAAGAGTAGCTGCTGACACTGAAACACCAAAGTCCTCAAGCAGCCAACGTAGCTAAGTAACTTCTGCTGATACCAGAGCCATAGCCCACAACTCAGCCTCTACACTCGAACGAGAAACTGTTGTCCGCTTCTTAGTCTTCCAAGAGATGAGGGAACCCCAAAAAAAAAACACAATAGGCAGAAAGAGAGTAACGATCAAAGGAATCACTAGCCCAGGTAACATCAGAATACGCCTGAAGCTGTAAGGATCTAGAGCGAGAAAAGAACAACCTCCTAGAGATAGTACCACGGAGATAATGTAGAACTCGAAAAAGGTGGCTATAGTGGATCTGAGCATGAGCAGATACAAACTAGCTCAAAATGTGTACAGAGTACGAAATGTCAGGGCGAGTGACACCGAGATAAACAAGACTCCCAACAATATATCTATAGTGCGTGAGGTCCGAGAGAGCTTCACCGTCAGTGGCATGAAGATGGACATTAAGCTCTATGGGGGTCTCAACAGTACGATCATCGGTGAGAGAAGCACGATCAAGGAGGTCCTTAGAATACTTTTCTTGAGACAAGTAGAAACCCTCCGTAGTGAAAGATACTTCTATCCCAAAAAAATATCAAAGAGGACCAAGATCAGACATAAAGAACTGCTCACTAAGACGTGCCTTAACAAAGGCAATGTAGGAAGGATCATCGCCAGTGATGATCATATCATCAACGTAAAGGAGAAAAGTCCGACCATGAGGCGAAGTGTGAACAAAAAAGTGCAGGATCATGATTACTGGCAGAAAAAACTAGCAGAAGTGATCACAGACACAAACCACTGAAACCAAGCACGAGGAGCTTGTTTCCGGCCGTAAAGGGAGCAATGGAGACGACAGACCATGCTCTCAGGAACAAAATACCCAGGTGATGGCCGCATGTAAACCTCCTCCTGCAGCTCACCATTAAGAAATACATTCTTGACATCGAGCTGAGAGATAGACCACTAACGAACTGCTGCAAAGCAATCAAGGTGTGAACAGTGTTCATATGAGCAACTGGCGCAAAAGTCTCATCATAGTCACGACCATGCTCCTGCTGAAAACCTCGAGCAACAAGGCAAGCCTTATAACGCTCAAGAGAACCATCAAAGCGAGTCTTGACCTTGTAGATCCATCTACACGTGATAGGACGAACACGTGGAGGAAGGGGAACAAGATCCCAAGTACCAATGCGTTCAAGAGCAGCAATCTTCTCCACCATAGTATGTTGCCATTCTTGATGAAGAAAGGCATCACGATAAGAAAGCGGCTCAGAAAGAACTGAAGCTGCATAGGCAGCTGAGATGAAGAAGTTAGTAGGTCAACGAATACGATGACCACGCCCAAGAAGGGTAGGAGGCTGCTCAGGAGGTGTCAAGGAAGATGTATCGGTGAGAGAAGACACATCCGGCACAATAGACAACTCACGAGGAGTTGGGAGATCAGAAGAAGGAACAACCCGCCTAGTATAAACCTGAGTCATTGGTGGCTTTGTAGCATAATCGGAAGCCAGGATAGAAGGCTCCAAAGAAGGAACCACCGAAAGCTCAGGAAAAGTGGGCGTGTCACGAGAAGGTGCCAACGATGAAGAAGGCACAATAGGAAGGGGTGCCAAAGAAGACACAAGGTGAAGATGCAAGAGGAGCATCAGGAAAAAATAAAAAGGAGGGGCTTAGCCAAGGAAGCAGGAGAATCATCAATACAAAGACGTGGGTAGAAAGGTGTAGACTCGTCGAAAACGACATCCTTTTTTTTTTCTCGAACACGTAGGAGAGCTGCGTATCATTTCATTAAGAAGGAAAAGGGGTGAGGACCCATACATCACACACAAAACCTCCAACACCAAAAACTCTAAGTTACATTTGCGCTAGCACTAAACGGCGACCAAAATAACTAGCTAATCATCAGGCAGGGGCACTGAGAGGAAGGACAGCCCTCGAGCACCAGCCAACTCCCGGTTTCTGCAATCTTCAGCAGCTCTGAACAGAGCTTCCTCCACGTTAGGATTGAATCCATTAAAGACAAACCAGTTTCGATGATTCCAAATTGTCCATGCTCCTAGAACAATGAGGGAGCTGAGCCCGTCTTGACAATCCATTAGTACTGCTGCTTATCTTCGCCCACCAATCCAAGAAGGAAACATCAGCAGGCTAGGGACAAAGGGCTTGGAGTCCAAACTGATTCAGAAGATGGAACCAGAACTGGCGTGAAAAGACACATGAGACCAGCAGGTGGTTTATCATTTCATTTTCTTGATCACATAAGGGGCACTGCTCAGGGTGATCCAGACCACGTTTAGCTAAACGATCAGCAGTCCAACAACTGTTGTGCGCCACTAATTATATGAAAAAAACGACATTTTGGCGGTGCCCAAGACTTCCAAACTTTCTCCCAGTGGTCAAAGAGGGTTGACCCACTGAACAAACATTCATAAGCTGATTTTGATGAATATTTCCCATTGTTAGAAAAACTCCAGACGTGCACATCCTCTGATTCCGGCCGTAGCTCAGCCTCTATGAGTATGTCCCAAAGATATAGAAATTCCACAATTACCCCAACTGTAAGGGCTCCCCAAAGATCAGATACCCAATCATGGTTTATCAGTGCCTCCTGGACAGTTCTAGCATTCACACGTCTCTTGGTGATTATATCAACAAGCTGTGGAGCAATATCTGATATCTTTTTTCCTTGTAACCAACGGTCTTTCCAGAATAGTGTGTTGGAGCCATTACCTACCTCAGATATAATAGTAATGGAGCAAAAGATTTGACCTATCCGGGCACTTGAATTTGGAACTCCTTCCATGGTCGGTGTGGGTTTGTCTTTTGGAGCCAGAGCCACCTCATTCTTAGTGCCCATCCTAAATTCTTTAGATCAGAGATATCAAAGCCACCTAGTTCATGGGGCCTGCATACCTTTCCCCAAGCAACCAGGCAGTGCCCACCTTTTGCATCCTTGCGGCCACGCCATAGATATCCTCGGCGGATTCTGTCAATTGCCTTGACTGCCCAAGCTGGAAGATCAACGGCCATTGCAAGATAATCAGCATCGAAGTGAGTACAAATTGAACTTGTACTCGTCTGCCAGCTCTTGTAATTAAGTTTGCTTTCCACCCAGGTAATTGACTTGCAATGTGGTCAATAAGAGGTTGCAGCTGGTCCTTTGTTAGCTTCCTCAGGGACAATGGCGGACCCAGATACTGGCAAGGAAATTCTGACACTTCATGGGGGAGAAGCTGCTGCAAGGTATTAAGATCAGCCTCACTACAGTGGATGGGATAGACATTGCTCTTTTGAACATTGGTCTTTAAACCCGAGGCTTCTCTGAATAACTGTAGAATGTCCAAGGTGATGTTAGTATCTGCTGCATCAGGTCTTATGAATAGAACTACGTCATCGGGATAAATGGACACTCGATGTTGAAGTACCCGACTAGCCAAAGGACTCAACAGTCCCTCCTCAGAAGCTTTAGTGGCTATGTAGCACAACACATCCATCACTAGAATAAAGAGCATGGGGGATAGCGGGTCTCCTTGACGTAGTCCACGCCGATGAGTAATACGATCCCCAGGAATACCATTCAACAGTACTTGAGCAGTAGATGAATAAAGAAGCCCACTGATGATGTCCCTCCAAATTTGACCGAAACCCAACTTTTGTAACACTTGTAGCAGAAAAGGCCAAGAGACAGAATCGAAAGCCTTTGAAATATCCAATTTTAGGAGAAGACGAGGAAGCTTCCGCTGATGTAGGGTTTGCTGGACAAGCATAAAGTTGTCTTGGATTAATCTACCTTTGATAAAAGCACTTTGATTTGGTGACACCATCTGCTGAAGGTGTCCTGCAAGGCGGTTGGCGAGCAACTTAGTGATTAACTTAGCAAAACTATGCACAAGGCTTATATTGGCCTAAAATCTGATGCCCTGTCAGCCCCAACTTTTTTTGGTAGGAGTGTGATATAAGCACTGTTGAGGATATCAAAATTCCTGAATTTTCTGCTCCACACAGCCGATGCAGCAGACATGATGTCTTGTTTGATTATAGGCCAACAAGTTTTGTAAAAGCGACCTGTGAAACCATCGGGACCCGGAGCTTTATCTGAGGGTAGCTGTTTGATAATCAAACCGACTTCATCCTCTGTAAATGGCAGTTCGAGGTCTGATAGCTCATGAGAGTTCATGTGTAGTTCATCCAGATCAATAGTGTGGTGCCTCTCCAAACTTGTCCCCAGCAGGTTCCTATAAAAACTATTGATGATCTCCACCTTCGCCTCATGACTAGTGCAGATCTGGTTTGCTGAAATCAGTTTACCGATAAAATTCTTTCTTTTCCTGTGGCAGGCATGAAGATCGAAGAGCTTTGTGTTGGCATCTCCTTCACGTAACCATCCAATCCTTGATCTTAAACGGGCGATAGTTCTTTGTAGAGAAGCTAAAGCAAGGCTGTGTTTCTTGAGTGTAATCCTGAGCCAATTTTCTGTAACTGACAGTACATGGCCATCTTGTGCAATTTCTAGTTGATGCAATACCTCTCGTGCAAGATTAAGCTGAGCATTGACATTCCCAACATTTTTGTCACTCCAGCTTTGGAGGGCCTTAGCCGTTGCTTTAAATTCTTTTTCTAGGGTAGCAAAAGGACAAGTACCAGCAGGTACAGAACTCCATGCTAAGGATACTATCTCTTCAAAACCCTCCAATTTTGGCCAGAAAGCTTCAAAGTGAAAGCGCCTCTTTCCGGGTTTGATGTCTCTAAGACCCAGTAACAGAGGACAATGATCTGAATCATCAGAGGTTGAACTTTGCAAAAGGCAATTGGGGAACATCTCTTCCCATTCTGCAGAACAGAGAACTCTGTCTAGCTTCACCAGTGTTGGGGAGTCTTGCTGGTTTGACTAAGTGAAAGTTTGACCATGGAGTGGGATCTCCTTGAGAGCAAGATCATCAATCAACTTTCTGAAACGCCCCATCATTGCTCTATTGAAATTAGAATTATTTTTATCTTCTACTTTATATATAAGATTAAAATCCCCAACCACTGCCCAAGGACCTGAACAAGCTGCTCTAACATCCCTCAGTTCCTGCAGGAAGTTAATTTTCTCTGCATTACCTTGTGGACCATACACACAGGTTAACCACCAAGGCTGACCATAATCAGGCCGAGAGATATCCTCATCCTACTACCAACTGGATCCCAACAACGATACCCCTTATGCTCAGCACTATACCCTAAAAGAACACAATCAACAGACTGAGCAGTCAGCTTCGTGTGCTCACAAAGAGCAAGCAACATATAGCACACACAACCAAAAAGACGAAAACCGAAGTAGTCAGGTGTCTTGCACAAAGTGCTCCAAAGGTATCCCACCTCGAATAGTAGAAGAAGGTTGTATGTTAATCAAATAAGTGGCAGTGGAAACACAGAAAGCCAACATGAGAGTGCGAGCAGTCTCGAGTAGATGACGATGCTTGCGCTCAGCAACACCATTCTGAGCATGAGCACCAGGGCAGAAAAACTGAGCAAGAGTGCCCTGCTCAGAAAGATACTGACTAAGTGCTCTAGACAGATACTCGCCCGCAGAATCCGCACGAAAGACATGAATGAGAGTGTCAAAATGTGTACGGACCATAGCTGCAAAGGTCTTATAGATAAACAAAGCCTCACTGCGATTCTTCATAAAATAAATCCAAGTGTGGCGAGAAAAATCATCTACAAAAATGATATATATCTGTGACCCTCTTTAGAGGTAAAGGAAGCTGGACCCCAAACATCGGAATGAACAAGGTCAAAAGGACGCTTAGATACTGACTCACTAGAATGATAGAGTAGCTGAATGTGCTTTCCGAAACGACATTCCTGATATTGGACCAGAAACTCGACCTAAAAGACCACGACTAATCAAAGTAGACAGCCGAGAACCACACAGATATCCTAGACGATGCTAGTGAGCAAAAGACGGCGTCGATGAAGTAGCCAAAGCAAGCCTAACTTGACTGGCAGGCACAGCAAAAGGAATATGAAGTCAGTCAATCTCCCAAAGGCGCTGAGAATCACGACGGCGGGGGCCAGTACCAACCAGACGACTCGTGTGGCGATCTTGAACATAGCAAGAGTCAGAATCACGAATAATACGACAGTTATGATCAGTAAATTGGCCAGCGGAGTTCAGCAGTCAATTGAGGAACATAAGAAACACCAGGAACAGAAAAAACGTTAGTGCGAAGAGTCCCTTGCCCCACAAAAGGGAGGAACCATCAGCGGTATTAACAGCAAGAGAACTAGGAGAGCAAATAGAGATGAGATGGGAGGTACGAGGAATCATATGGAAGGAAGCTCCTGAGTCAAGGATCCAAGAGCAATACCTAAAGTGGAAGGTGGTCCCTCAACATCAGTCTGAGAAGCAGCCGCTGAAACTGTTGGTGCAGACGACTGAGTCATAGAACCAACAGCTCCAGGTGACAAAGAGGCCACAAGACGACTTAGCAGCCTAAGAAACTCCTGTGTCTCAGAACTAGTTGAAACCCTCTGAGAACCTACAGTACCAGAACCACCAGAACCTTGTGAAGAACGACGAGTACGAGCCTGTTCCTTCTTCCTCCTGAAGCAGAACTCCAAAACATGTCCATCCTTACCACAGTGATCACAATGAAGACCACTGCCCCCTGTACTCCCAGAAGAATGTGTCAAAGCTCCAGACACAACAGGGAGAGGAACATGAGGACGTGAAGCAGATTGAGCAGCTAACGCTGAAGCAGACTGAAGCAAACCAATTGTACGAAGACGTGTCTCCTCATCCTGAACAGCAACAAGAGCATCCATCAGAGACACACCAGGGTGACGAGCAAGAAGCTGAGCGTGAAGAGGCTCAAACTCATCATGTAGGCGGGTCAAAAAATCGTAGAGACGATGAACCTCCAATGCAGCATGCTGACCTCTGCATGCCTCACATGTGCTGGGTGAAAAGGCTGAGACAAACCATCAAGCTGACGCCAGACTGTGGAAAGATGAGTATAGAAGTCGTCCACTGAGGCATCTTCCTGCCGCAGAAGGTCCTCCTGATGGAGTGCAGCAATATACATCGACTGACCTGAGGGCTCATAGCGGCAACGAAGAAAGTCCCACATCTGATGGGTAGTTTCAAAGTCGACAATCTCTGCTACAAAACGATCCTCCATACTGGCAGTAAGAATAGCAGCAGCACAAGTATCCTCATTCAACCACATCACATAAGCACCGAGCTGAAACTCATAGGACGCCAAAACATCATCATCATCATCAAAAAGCTTCTTCTCAGCATCAGTTGCTTTCTCTGGAAAGACAAGCGGCGCAACAGAAGCCGGACAAGCTGGACATGGAAAGTCGCCCATAAGGAACTTCCTAGGCGAAGACCACGCATGGGAATACGCATCCAGGATACCCAATCACGATAATTAGTGCCATTGAAGAGCACAGGGCATCGCAACACAGGAACCCCTCCAGAAGATGTCGATGGAGCCATGACTACGTCGAGAGCGCAGAGAAAAAGCGGCGCAGAGCAGCAGTTTTTTTTTTGCACCAATTCAAAACAGTTACAATGAAAAAGTCACACAGATGACAGAACAGAGCGCAATTTTTTTCCTTTTTTTTACCTGGAAAACCCAAAAGCCCACGAAGCAGAGTTGGCCCGCGAGCCAAACAACAGAGGCGTCGGGAGTGCTCTGCCAGGGGCGGCGGCAATCAGAAGGAGAGTAGCGGCGGCTGGATCTGGTCAGCGGCGGCGATTGGATCCGATCGGCGACGGCGGCTAGATCTAGTCGATGACGACGGCCTACGGATAGAGCGGCGGCCGGGCCGAATAGAGCGGCGG
>BCLG01002807.1:0-17588 GCA_001602295.1 Zoysia matrella | reverse complement strand
CATTGAAAGAAAAAAGGTCATTGTATATAGTAGTCATTAGCATATTATTATTAGGCTAATTATAGTGTTAATAGTCATATAACATCATTAAAATTCATTACCAAAGGTAAAATAGTAATTTCCACCCTCATATAATAGGTTAACTGTCCAATTTGACGGAAAGGCCAAAAAAGAAAACGAAAATAGAATTCTATCTTTATAAGAAAGTTCAATTTGAAAAAGGTCAAGGAAGAAAGCACTGAAAATTTTAGGGCTAAGAATAGAATTACCTGCAGTTAGTCTCTTCTTCTCACCACCTGAAATACCTCTTCTCATGGCATCTCCAACCATGGTGTCCGCACATTTTTCTAGTCCCATAATCTAATTATCAAAACAATTAAAGGATAATTAAGCATTACTCTTTCAACACGAAAACAGAAACAGTACGCTAACTAGGGACATTATTTACTTATTTACCTTCATGATATAGTCTGTGTGGATGTTCCTTTCTGAACCATCCATGTACATTGCCTTCATAAAAAGTGATACTTGTTTCAAGTTTCAGCTTCTCTGATAGAAAGAAAAATAAGCCCAAATGATTTTGATGTACCTTCATAAACGCATCGACGTCAGGATCAGGGATGATCCCAGCCTCCTCCTCCCTTCGCATGACCTCTTTTATAATCTCTATAGTTTGAAAAAAAATGATAAGAATTATAACAAACGAAGAAGCAAGTAACGAGCCAAATATTTTCTCTGTTCTCGATTTGATGTCATTAGGTACTCTAATTCATTTTTGAATTAGAAATGGAGTAGTTTACAGCACATTTTTCATGATTGTCTGCTTTAAAACGAATCGATGTTGGTAATTTTCTCATATCTTGGGAAAATGATGTATATTCTTTTGATGTACTACCTCTTATTTCAAAAAAAAAAAAATTGTCATTCTGTCTTAGAGTCTAGACATTAGTGTCTAGAATAATTGGTAGGATGACAACCTTCTTCAACACTCTTTTTCTCCTTGACTGAAAATGTTTTGTGTTTTCTATACATGATAACAACTGAATAAGGTTACCTCCTCGCCACCCAACACCCTGAAACCTGGCAGAGAAGTCTAGCGTCTCTCTAACGGTCATCTCTGGGACATGAAGGTTGTGCTGGCTAACGTAGGCTGATGTCTTCTGTGCAACAAACTCATTCAACTTCAAGCCATTGTACTCGATGTCTCCTCTTACCTGCGATTCACATATTAGCACATGCCATGACTCCTGATGCTTAAATTTTGGCCAAGACAAAAAGTAGCATGCATGAGCGTCTGATAATTTTGAGAAAACTGGTCATAATTGGCTCCTGTTTGATAGAGATTATGATTATTCAAAAAATGGCTTATAATTTTGATTATTCATGAAAATCACTTATGTGACTTATTTGCATAATCTATTTCTTATATCAAAACTGTTTAGCAAAACAGCTTATTATGAACGTAGTATAGGTGGTGGAACGAGAGAGGTATTAAAAAGCTATTATTTACAACTTATGTGTACTCATACAAAATGTAAAATTGATTATAGGTGATAATGGATATAATCAAATGTTTGATAAAGATTATAACATAAATTACTATAATCAGTCGCAAAAGCAACCTAAAACCTGAATAGCCTGACTAATTGATCTCAGACGAGCTCCTAAGGCTGGTGTGCCCGAAGATTCCTCACCAATAAGTAAAGCAAACCATTTGTCTCTTAACAAAACGGATGGATCCGTGCTAGCCAAACAGCAAAGGAGAAATCTAAAGCTACACAAGATTCGTTTGAGAACCAGAAGAACACATTCAAAGCATTAGATTCGTGCAATTAATACTTATTTTATTTTTAAATTATTAACACTATTAATTTTTAATATTAATTTTGATTATTTGTTTTATTTAAAAAATTTATTCAAAGTTAATGTTAAAAATCAACATAGTCAATAATTTAAAAATAAAAGCAGTAGATCACTAAATTGGTGGCTCCATGAAAATGCGCACGCATACCGTGAGGCTTTTGTCGAGTCTCCCAGCAAGTGCACGCAATAGGGTAGACTTGCCACACCCTGGGGGCCCGAGCAGAAGAGTCAGCCTGCATGTTTTTTAAAGATAAATGAGGTTCCAGACCAGATCAGGTGCGTTGGAGCTGCAACTAAGAGCTGCATGCGATCTGAGCCGTCCAATTAAAGCACGAATGATTAGAGGCGATTGCCATAGCACTGATTCTACAGCCATTTGCTACAGTATTCTAGCTGCTGCATTATTCTGCCCTTGTCTTTATTTTGTTATTGACACCGTACAGCTGCTAGTGTGACCGTTTAAGTTGCAGTCACACTAACAACTGCATGCGAGTTTGGTTCGACCGACTTTTGCTTTACTGCAGCATGTTAAGTGAGAGAAAAAACATAATGGGTCAATTGGCTAAAGTGCTTGTCATCTACCTTTGTACAAAAAATTGTAAACATATTTTCTTAACATTTTCTACCTTCTCTCAAAATTTGAGCGTTGAATTCAAGTACAAGAGTCAGATAATAAGACAATTAATGAGGGGTAAATTGCATCAGCTTGAATAGTTTGGAGTAAATTAAGTCAATATTGTTTTATTTAATTGTCAAAGTGAATTAGTCGGAAGATTAAGATAGAGTTTTCCTTTGAAAATGCAGAAGTTCACGTGAGAGGAAGAATCCAGTGGATCAGTTGACCAAAAGTGGCTGAGCGAGAGACTGAAAAAAAAACGTAGCACTTTCCTCCCCGGCCTGACGACCCCGTTGACGCCTTTGAGCAGCTGGATCCTCGCCTTCTCGCTGTAGTTCATGCCCAGCATACCTGTAAACTCCTGCGAGTTCAATCGATTGAAGTTAATAATATACAACAGGACCGGTCGTTGCTGGAATGCGGCGGCTAGGCGAGTCGCTTGCTCACGGAGGCGGCGGCGACGGTGGCGTTCCAGAGCGTCGGGAGGGCCTTCCCTTTGACCACCCGGCACTCGGCCTCCACGGTGAGGCCTCTGAATCTCACCTCTATCGTTGGCTCCTGCACCTCCACCCTGAAGAAGAATCCACGTATGTTCAGTGATGTAACGTGTCTTGCATCCAGGATTGGAGGCATATATATGTCGCCCTTTTTTACGGGATATATATGTAGCATCACTGACAAGAATAATCTGAACGAAACAGAGGTGCATCGAGCATGCGCACTGCGACGACGACGCACCTGTCCATCCTGTCCCTGATATTCTGAAGCAGCCGGAGGTTGTCCTCCTCCACGTCCACGATGAGCCTGTCGACGAGCTCTCGCCGCCCGGCCACTCCGTCCGCCGCCGTTCCGGCGGCGGCCGTCGACCCCGACTCGAGCTCCTCCTCATCGAGCGCTTTTCCGACCATCCTGCGCGCACGATTCTAGCTCAAGTGGCGCACCAACCGTCGACCTACGAATATATGCCTGTCCCCTGGCCTTGCGTGTCCCCTGGCCTTGCCACCTTTTGGAAGGTTCGGCATTCCACATGTGGGTTAAAAGTTGTCACCATGACTTATTTAATCACCGTACACTATGCATTTCAGTGCGTCCTGCGTCGACAGTGGATCGAATTTCGCGATTTGCGTTACGGGTTGCCTAGTCACCTCCCGCTAACTAGATACCATTTTTTAAAGGAAGGTAACTAGATATTTCGCATCTAGGTACGGAGTATTCGTCCTCCTGCTCATACCTCCAATAATGAAATAATACGTACTTTTTTCAGATGCCAAGGAGTTAAACACATAATATCAAGGGGCACTTTGGCAGAGGTGCTTAGCTGATTCTCAGTCAAACGCCTTTTTTTATGAGGAGTTAATCTTGGTTGTTCCTACGAAGTGATTCTTTGAGATTAACTAAGGGTTGGTTGAGTTGTGTAAAAAGCGATTGTAAGCTGTGAGTCATCGAAAAGCTATTGTGAGCTGTGAGAAAGCTAAAAACTATTTAGTTGAAATAGTTGTAAAGATGTAAATTTGATAATATATATCTGTATTGCTCCACTATTTCTGAAGTTGGCAAGAACTGGTCGGGCAAGGCCACCGGCAGTGCCGCCTTCAAACCTAGCCGCCCTCTGATAAAAGCTAAGAAGAACTAGTCCAGGATACTGTGCAGGTGTGTGGGGAGGGGTGGGGGGCTCCAGCATCGAAGGGCAACCAGGTAGGGAAGGCTGCAGGCAGCACCGGCTCTTTCATTTGAAAGGCCCACGGGCGAACTCTATGCTGGGGCCTTCTCTATATAACTCATATATAAAATTAGTATAATATTTTTGTAGATTATCGTCTCGTGACTTCAATTTTTTTTAGTTGAATAAGAAGCTAAATACATTTTCAAATGCTCGTGGTTAATGAACCAATTGCTATGTCAACTGCGACTAAGAAATAATTAATTCTCTGCATGTGTTTGTTATTCTTCAGTTTGGTCATCAAATATCAATACTTGTATCTTTTCATCAAAATATTTTTTTCCTAGTAGGATGGCATCTTATAGGAAAATTCGGCTCTATACCATGTCAATTGCCGGAGAATTTGTTGCTCGTCCCTAAGATCTTCTAACTACTCCAGATTATCATTACAAACAACACTACTTGAAAGTTATTAGCTCCCTCTTGTGATTCAATGAACTGACATTCTTATTTTCTTTTCCTCCTTTTTGCGGCATCTGACTAGTGCTTCTTTGGCAACTTAGTTTTCCCAACCTGAAATTAGTTAATTAGAAAGAGAAAATAAAGACAAATTAATGAAAACCCCATAGGCAATCAACTCATTGAATAGGATTTACCTCTTTTTCATTGGAAGACCTAAGCTCCTAACTTCAAGAATCCAAGATCAGGATGAGCAATTTTCTTTACGAATGGGATTTTGAAATTGGGATTTATTTTTGCTGCAATCTGGTGAGCGCGATAAGAATTAGTGGGGGACTGGACTGGAGGTGAGTCGGAGTAAGAACTCTAGGATCAAGAAGCAAGAACAAAGACAGAGATTGGAAGGCGATGGCCGCGGCAGCAAAGTCGTCGAAGGAAGGCCGGGAGTGACGGAGGCGTATGTGAGAAGCGTCGTTCTGTTGTCTACTGCTCGTACTTGGGCCTCTTCTATCTTCTACTATGTTATTGGGCTGTTGATGGCCTACTACATATATGTGAATGAATAGAAATTTTGGGCCCCTCCCTGGGCTGGGCCCTGGGCCATCGCCCCTATCGCCCCGGCCCAGAGCCGACGCTGGCTGCAGGAGCTGGCCTAGCGACTTAGGGCCGGAGGACGAAGGGTGGAGGTAGGGTGTGGTTGTTGGGGGACGACAGGGCTGGAGGAAGACTTAGGAAGAGAACGCCATTCAAAGAAAAAGAAACAACCCGATACACGTGTACTATCTCGGTTTTGAAACTGATGTTGAATTCAACTTTGACCATTCGTCTTATTTAAAAAATTTACTTGAATATGTAAAATTTTAAGTTATGATTCAAATAACTCTAGTAATAAATAAAATTATACCAAAATATATAAAATTTATCAATTTTTTTAATAAGACAAATAGTCGAAGTAGAATTTAAAAGTCAACAGTCACATCAATTAAGGAATGAAGAGAGTAATCAGTGCCAGATAGGTAATTTTGAACAAAAACCCATCGCCACAGAGGAAAAAGCACATTCAGAGATGCTGCGGGTTTTCTTCTACTGAAAAGGTACTTCCTCATGAGCAAATTAGCTGGATGACACCCCTTTAGTTGGCTTTTGGTTTTAGGAAAGAAAAACATGTTAAAGTATTTGGTTACTATATGTCTACCTTATTCATTTAGCTATTTTGTCGGGTCACACTTTGGTGACTAAAATCTTGCCACAGTATGTATATAGTGCTTAACAAATTGTATATGTTGGTCAGTAAAATTCTAGAGCAACTATGGAACTCTTAGTAACTAAATGTATTTAGCAACCAATGGTCATACACCTTAATTAGCACTAAAATTGTATGTCCACAATAAAACACAAACATTGGTCATTATTTACTTATTTTAGTTACCAAATTTCTTGGCCACTAAAACTACAGCTTCATTTTCTTGTAGTGAGAACAGTATGATCACATAATCACTTCTTTTTTAGGAAATCACTTCCCACAGTGTATCAGTTCTAGACAGGTTCTGCTATATCCACTATTTAAGAAGCATTTCTCAAGTTAAGCCAAATGCTAAAACAAGAACCTTTTTCTGTTCCTTTTTCTTATTACAATGGGGCCATACACTACTACAAAACGAGCCTACGGTGTCACTCAAAAAATTATAACAATGTCAGCCGAACGTAATAACCGACACTAACAAATCCCAATGGCCTCCTCAACGTTACGACCCGACACTGTTGTGACCCTAACAGTGTCAGATGCAAGTGACATCATCCTACAAAACAACACTAATTTCTCACATTATTCAATAGTGTCGGTACCAGTGGACGTCACAAGCAACCGATAGTACAGAACACGACACCAGTGTCATCTTTGCTTACTCCATCCACATCGGATACTAAAAAGAAACACTATAGTGTCAGACAAACATGATCTAATAAAAATCGACACTGATAATGAACATATCAGTGTCGGTCGTGCTGACGTCAAGAAAAACCGACACTAGTATCTTTGAGCAGTGTCAGTTTTTGGTATTGTAGGTCAAACGACGCTGCTATCACATATATTGTGTCGTTTGTGATGATCTCAATATGTCCGACAAGTAGTTCATCTATAAATACTCGTCCCCTTCCTCCCGTCGGGGCACTTTGTTCGATTCTGATTCGGAGAGTGTCTGTACGTCGGCCGGGAAATTTGGATAAAGGGGGGACAGTTTTGATTCTATTTTTAATTAAAGGATATTGCTCCAGGAGGCAGGTTTAAATAACCGCTATAGTGTCGATTTTTAAAACCGTAAAAAATCGGTCGGTTAACCATTAAAATCGGGCGGTTTACCTTTTTGCTACCGTGCTAGTTACGGTTTTCGAGCGAAAACCGGTTGGTTTACTAAACCGTACCGCAGCGATAAGCTCAAAAATTGCGGTTTTTGAGCGGTTTACCACGGTTTTTGAAACCCTGCCAGGAGGTAAATCCATGTCATCTTTGAAAGTTTTATAGTCTTATGATGATGTTTTAATGTAGGTTTAGGGCGGGATACCGTGAGAGGAGTTTGAAGTAAACCTAGCGTGTACAGGCGTAGATTTAGGGCGGCTTTTGTAGATCACAACTAATTTTGTTGAGCTCTAAGAGTATTAGTACATAGTTAATTAGCTAGATCTCTAGTTTACATATATAATAAGACCTACATTATGGTGCGGGTGGAGGCAGGGAGAGAGTGAAAAATTAATTGTATATCAAGTTAATTTTATATCCTCTATATTATAATTTTTCTCTCTTTATTTTTTTTATATTATTGATTTGTGATGATGGAGGATAGATCTTAGATGTACAATGACGCTGGCTTAAATCCATTTCTATATTTCAAAAAATGTCACTTCATTTGTCGAAGCCGCTAAGATCAGAAATGTACATATGAAAACAAATAGATTATGGTGTCCATGTAAGAAGTGCAAGAATGTTTTAATGTTTGACACGCCCAAAACAATCCGTGAGCACTTGTTGGAAAATGGTTTCATTGAGAACTACTCAATATGGACCAAATATGGAGAGACACAAATGAATACACCAGGCACTGGAGAACAATAAGTTGGTATTGGATATAACAAAGAGAGGGTAAGAGGTGAAGGCAACATCGAAGAGGCAAGGTCACAAGGAAACAACACAGAACAGAGAGATGATAGAAACAACGATGATTCTGATGTGTTTCATGAAAGTCACGATATTGAAGGCTTTGATGTCGAGGAACTGTTGCGCCACATTAGGCGCGAGGAAATATTAGAGAACAAAACGAGAGGCTTAGATAACTTATAAATTTTGGAGAAGGTTTCGAAAGACCTTCTATACGTTGAATCAAACGAGTGTACTTGATCTTCTCACATTAAAGGCCAAGTATGGGTGGTCAGACACCAGCTTTAATGAATTGCTAGAGCTCTTAGTAAATTATTACTGAAACTGAATAATTTGCCAACTACCACGTACCTTGCAAAGAAATTATTGTCACCATTGACACTGGACATACAAAAAATGCACACTTGTTCGAAACACTGCATATTTTACTGTAAAGAGTACGCAAACGATGTGAGATGTCAAGTGTGCAATGCCAGTCGGAGCAAAAGAAATGATCAAAGTAACGATTTAGGTTTTGTGGATTAGCAAAAAGGAAAGAAAGGGAGGAAGATGAAGAAAAGCATTGGCAGCAGTCTGGATGACCAAGATGGCGACAAAAGAAAAGTTCTAGCACTTGTGATGTGGCACCTGCCAGTAATAGATCGATTGAAACGACTATTCTTCAACTTTAGAGATGCTGAACTCATGATCTGGTATGCGGTCTCTGATGGGTGCAAAAAGGACGGGAAGCTTCGGCACTCAGTCGATGCTGGACAATGGAAAATCTTTGATGTTAACTATCCTGAATTTGTCAGAGATCCAAAAAACTTAAAGCTAGGCTTAAGTACTGATGGAATAAATCTCTTTGGTGAGATGACAATCCCACATAGTTTTTAGCCAGTGATTCTAAGCCTATACAACATACCTTCATAGCTGTGTCATAAGAGAAAGTATCTTATATTAGCTATCCTTATTTCTGGTCCTAAACAAGCTGGCAATGTTTTTAGAACCTTAAATGGAGGATATAAAAAGTTATGCGAAGATGGGGTCCGTGCTTGGGATGCTTACAAACAAGAGAGCTTCACACTGTATGCCATGATTTTTGTTACCATCAATGACAATTCCGCACGCTTGATACTAACTGGACATGTTAAAAGGAAGACACGATGTGTAGTATGTCTGGGCCAAACATCATCAATGTACCTTTTTTTCTCATGTAAGTTGGTGTACGTGCGGCACCGACGATTTTTACAAAAAAAAAGCACAAGTATCGTGCAATGAAGGATCAATTTGATGGTACACAGGAGAAAGATTTGGCACCGATCAATCGTGATAGTAAATTTGTGTTTGAATTGCTTAGAAAAATCCATACCGTCTTCGGTAAGGCAGTGAAAGGAAAAAAAGGAAGAAAAATAATAAGGCTCTAGGAGATGTTCTGTTTAAAAAATAATCAATATTTATCATACTGGAAAGAGTTAGAGATTAGCCATGCCATAGATACTATGCATGTTGCAAATGGTGTTTACCTTATTGGGTATCTCAGGCAATACAAAGTATGGACTTAGAGCACGTGGGGACCTAGAAAAAATAGGAATAAAGCCAGAACTTCATCCTCAGATACGATCAAATAGAAAGTATTACCTTCCACCAGCTAGCTTTACCCTCACACTTAAGGAGAAAAAAATCAATATGCAAGTGTCTACGTGGTGTTATAGTACTCACAGGTTTCTCATCGAATGTAAAGAATCTCATTTTAATGTCTGAGCTAAAGATGACTGGGTACAACACTCATGACTGTCATACCATGCTCACCTTTTTCCTCGCTATTGCAATCAGGGTTGTCAAACAATCATATATAAAGATGGCCGTCATACGAATGTGTCACTTCTTCAATGCTATATCCAAGAAGGTAATCGACATTGCTGAGTTGGAGAAGACACGTAAATAGATGAGGGAGACTATGTGCCAACTGGAGATGTACTTCCCACTATCTTTTTTTGATATGATGAAGCAATATATGATTCACATAGCAGATTAAATTTTTGTTCTCGGTCCTGTTTATCTGCATCATATGTATCCGTATGAGCGTTATATGTCTATTATGAAGGGCTATGTACGCAATCTTGCTCACCCTGAGGGTTTTATGATAGAGGGTTACACAACTGAGGAGGTTTTTGAGTGCTACAACGATTATATGAAAGATAAAAAACCAATAGGTGTGCCGGTGTCACGACACGAGGGGAGGCTCCTAGAGAAAGGAACAAAAGGAAGGAAAACATTCAATGATCAGAGTTTTGTAAGAGTCTGAGATGCACATTATAGCATCCTTCATCATTTACATATTGCAGCGCCATACATCCAACAACACTTGCAACAGCTTCGTAAAAAAATGAACATTTCACAGAGGATTGGATCATGAAAGAGCACAAAAGATATTTCACGTCGTGGTTGAAGAACCAAAACCTCTCAATTGGTACAACAAAAGATGAAAAAATGATGCGTTTAATGGCAAATGGTCTTTTAATATTAGTTATATCATGGCAAGCATATGACATCAATGGGTTCCCATTTTATACCAAAGCAAAGGATGACAAGAGCCAGCACCAAAACAGTGAGGGGAACAAGAACACATATTATAGATACGTTGATGAAATTTGGGAACTCAACTATAGAATAACTTTACAGATCCCTGTATTTAAGTGCCAATGGGTCAAGCACCCACAAGGTGTAGAGGTGGGTGAAATGGGCTTCACCCTTGTGTCCCTAAACAACAAAGGTCACAAAGATGACCCATGGATACTCTCACAACGTGTTGCACAAGTATTTTATGTTCTCGAGCCCGAACACAAGAAGAAGAACATTGTTATCCCCGTAAAACAAAGAATCATCGGGTTGATAATGTCACAGATGATGAAGAATACAACCAGTTTGATGAGGTTGATAATGTCACAGAAATAATAAATATCTTTGAAGCAAACCTCAGTTATTCATCACTTGTTCCCTACATGCGCAATGATGGCGAGAGGAAGTTAGTTCAAGCTAAGTAATTAAAGATGTCATAGTTTTGTAATCAAATTATTTGTAATGTAATTATTAAATATTATATTATAAATGTGTCCTCTTGTTTGGCTAATATTTTTCTCTTCGTTCCAAATTACTAATGTTCTATACATTGTAATATATAATTTATATAATGAAAAAAAATAACGTACAACAATATGTTCACATTGGACATTGCACGGCCACTGCAATGTCCAATCTGGACATACAGTTTACATGCTTCTTTGAGAAACGTCAGAAAGCCAAGGCTTATAAACTGGTCGACACTTGCAAGACTAGTCGAGGTGGGACTAAAGTACAAGTAATAGTGTCGGTCAAGTATGAGGTCGGCGGTAGACGACATTACATACAACAATACTGTCGCTACAAAATGACGTCAGCAGAAATGATAGTACAATGGATTATTGTATCTGTCAAGTATGACATAACTTATTTCTATTATATATTTAAAAAAGAAGAATATACAACGATATAACCTGGTTCGCAGTGGAGGTTACGCAGGGATAACCTTCACATCTGCCATACAGTTTACACAATTCCTCACCTACAAACAGACAGCCAGAGCTTATAAGTTGGTCGAAACTACCAAGTATAGTCGAGGTGGTACTAAGGTTACGTCACGTAATAGTGTCAAAAAAGTATGACGTCAGCGAAAACTGACATTATAATAGATAATAGTGCCACTCGTGTATGACGTCAGCAAAAACCAATATTGCAACGAGCAATAGTGTCGGTCATGTATGACGTCAGCAGAAACCGATGTTAAAACGATAAACCGATAACTTTTACTATCTTGTAGTAATAATTTTATAAACTTACATAACTTGAAAATATAATATTTATACAATTATAAAATTACTACTACTACTTATTATAACTACGCTTCCATGCTCGAGTCCTCCTCTTCCACCTCCTCTTGAACAGCTGACTTGGCCACCTCGGTGGAGAATTGTTTGATGCTCGTCTCTGCCTCCCTAGTCACCGCATCGGGATGAGGCGCCAGCTGAATGAGGGTATCGAAGTGAAAGTCAAGCTGGCATATCTTTACTGCAGACAGTATGCAGTCTGCAACTGCCTGCGCCAGCTCCGGCGCTCCATCTCCATCGTCTCAGGGAGCCGACTCAGCATTCTTTTTAGCGGACCCATGACATGGAAGAAGTGGCCAGGAGACCCCCTTGGCCTAAAGAGACCTGCAGACTCCCCAGCTTCGGCTTCTTCGCAGCACCGTTCATCTAAGATGTCCGATGCTATGTCGGTTTAAAGCCGGAGGGACCCCGTAGAGCGTCAAAATCATGGCGGAGGGACACCCGCAGAGCCTTCGACTCTTGACGCTGCCTCTCTAGCTCCTGCACTCTCTGGGCCACCATCTAAGAAGCGCACGGAGGCAAAAGATAGTTGGAAGATGGTTCGAAGAGATGTAGAAGACGAGATGGTTCTAAGAGCTCAGTTGTGACCCCCCTTTTATAGCCCTTGGGTGAACTTCACCTTCCGACGCTCCAGCTCCACTGAGCGTTTCACATTCCGATGCTCTAGTTAGATCTTTTTACTGGGACCGAGAGTTTTAAATATTATAAATGATAATATGTGATGGTCAATATAGAAACTAATGGTATCGGTCAAGTATGACATCAGCATAAACCGACATTACAATGAACAATAGTGTCGTTCAAGTATGACATCAGCAGAAACCGATATTACAACTAGCAATAGTTCGGTCAAATATGTTAACATCATCTTTGAGTGACATTTACAGTAGAGTACCAATTAACATATCTCAAAATCTTTAATGAACACATGGACAAGATCATTACAAATTAGAATTATTATTACAAATTACAGTAGTGACATTTTACAAAATCATTACAAATTGAGTACATGTCTGGCTCGGCCTGCGCCCAGAGGGGAACGCGGAGATAAAGCACAAGATGTAGGCTAGAATACTAGAAATATCATGATGACAATAGTGCAAGAGTGAGAGAAGATGTGGACGTTATTGATAAGTGTCCGCATGCTCTTCACCTTGCGTCGGCCCCAGGCTGACAAGAGTAACAGATCTGACAACCTGCTTCAAATGAGAGTAACAGATCTGACAACCTGCTTCAAATGAGAGTAACAGATCTGGTAAACAAATGATGTTGCAAACAGATCTGACAATCGAAATATAGAACTTGTATATGTTCACCCAGTCACCAGGCTACCCATGCGCGACTGGGCATCATAAGTAACAATCGAAGAAGGATCATACGCGCGGCGTGATGGAAGGAGGCTAAGGAGTGTGCGGCGGCTGAGGGGCAGCGGTGTGCTATTGGGTGAGAAGCAAGGGGGGCGAGATTCATATATATAGGCGAGAATGATTAGGGTTTAGTTAGTAGTGTCGGTCAGTGTGACATCACCAACAACCGACATTACAATGACAACAGTGTCGGTCTTTTACTTCTGTAGTGTCGGTCGGACATGACTGAAATGACAACATCACTCATGAAAATAACTTAAAACATTTCAATTTTTAAGCACCAAATGTTCCATTATTTTGTACAATGTTTTCTAGATGATAAGCAATCCTATTTCATTTTAGAACATATTTTTTTATAAATTTTGTTAGAACTTTCAACCTACATTCAACATTTTCTTATACTTATAACGTGTAGTGCCATATGATTGGTAACCTATAGTTCCATTTGAACTAAAAATTTCATGAAAAGACTCAAAAAAATTCAAACATAAATTTTTCAAGTTCCTTACACAATGCAATTTACAAAAATCAAATTGTAGAACATATATCATTATATACTTCAAGAAAAAACATTAAAAAAATTGTTAAACTTATTAACAGTGTTGAGCAAGCTGACATCAGCTTAAACCGATATTGCAACGCCAACAGTGTCGGTCTTTTACTTTTGTAGTGTCGGTCGGATGTGACCGAAATTACAACTTTGTAGTGTCGGTCGGATGTGACCGAAATTACAACGTCACTCAGCAAACATAACTTAAATTATTTCAAAATTTTTTACTTGCAAATGTTTTATTATTTTGTACAATGTTTTCTAGTGATAAGCATTCCTATTTCATTTTAGAACGCATTTTTTTTATTAATTTTGTAATCAGTTTTAACCTACATTCAACATTTTCTTGTACTCAAATGTATAGTGCCATAATGGTTAGTAACCTATAGTTTTATTTGAACTAAAAATTTCATGAAAATACTCAAAAAAATTCAAATAGAAATTTGTCAGATTCCTTACACAATGCAATTTACTAAAATGAAGTTGTAGATCAAATATCATTATATACGTCGAGAAAAAAACATTTAAGATATTGTTAAACTTATTAGCATTGTTTGTATTGTCAGTTCTTGTGACGTCATGGTGCCCAACATTGTTACTCTTACTACATAAGTGGGCCTTGTCGCTTCGTTCCACACTAAACCTGGTGGCCTTTTCATTTCCCGCGCGACGCTATTACACTGCCGAAATTTTTCGCCAAACCCTAAACCCGCCGCTGCCGCTCTCATCGCTGCTCCTCTGGCACCGGCCGCAGCTAGTTGATCGTCCTCCTTGGCTTCGGCACTGGTCGCGGCTGCGCGTCCTCCTCTGACCTTTGGCTACTCGTTTGCGTCTGACCTTGGCACCCACCGCGTTTCTTGCTACGACTCTGGTCTCTTGGCGTCTCCTCTCCCCCTCACCCACTCCGAAACTCTAATGTAAGTACCCTCACCCATTCTTTCTTGGTAAGCCGCCTCTTCTCCCCCATTCCGACAATCTGCAAATTGTAATTCGCATCCCCTCTCACCATTGTTCTTCTCAATTCTTGTGGCTTCGAAATGCTATATGACATTTTTGATGTGTATACATATTGTTATTTAGTTTATAACACATTGTAAGACCTTCTTTGACACAAAGAAAAATTCTTGATTCCTATGTTTCTCCTGTGAATTTGATCTGATTCCTGTGAAATTCTTGTGCGAATCCTGTGAAATTGATGTGTGAATAACAATGTCTGTTCAGCAACCGACACTGTTATCGTATAGTGTCAGTATTGCTAACATCATCTTTGACCGACACTACTATGACACCTGTCCTAAATTCTCTTTTATATAAGAAGGTTGCTATTGCTATATGACATCTGGATTATAAACATAATCTAGTATAATCAAATTGTAGCCACAATGTATTTATTATAATAGTACTTTTCAGTTGTAGCTGTGCTCAATGTTGAAAGTGGACTGAGTGAGATGAGAGTGGTAGCATAGACCAGATATATCTTGCGATATCGGATATATGTTGCCATACGAGTCAAGGACCTTAAGCCTTGGAAGGCTATTAAATTGGCAACCCACACCGAGAGCAAAAGTCTTTCTATTCTGTACCCTCTTCTTTTGTTATAGCGATCATTGGACTGCTTTCATGATATATCCAAAATACGGGAAGGCTTAGGTGTTTGACTCCATTGACCGTGAGAGGAGCACCTAAAACGATTTCTTAGAAGTCTTTGATGCGTAATGACTCTAATATCATTTTAATTCTTTAGTGATTTGATATTCATAATCATGACACAATATTTCTTATCAGTGATAGCTCTTACAAGTTCTACATCAAGCTTGGAGGAAAACACCATCCAAACGGAAAGAAAAAATATCATATAAAACACATTTTTACAGTACTGTTACACCATAATTCAATAATCTATATCACTATATTTCTGTCTATATCTTTGAGACTTTTAACCTTTCCATTTTGTTTTCAAAGTGTGCAAAACAGGCTCCTGGCAGTGTGCATTGTGGCTACTATGTGTGCAAATACATAAAAGCTGGCTCTGGAAAATATATGACGTTGCCCAAAAAAGATTATGTATGGAAAAATGTAAGTACTTACAGTTTTAGTAATATTGTTATATGCATTTTCACACTGTATTCATATTTGTATTTTAGTAATTACTAATTATGTTCTTAATATTGACAGCCAGACAAGCAGGTGCAAGTGCAAGGAAGCCAATTTGATGAAGCCACATTCAATGATATTGCATCTTGGATGATCTGCTTCATAATGCATGAGTTTATTTATCCAATAGGTAAATATTATGAATTTTTAGGTGATGTGGCAGCACATCCAGAACTTGCTAATTGGTACGGGAAATATCAAAATTCTGAACTAATTCGCCAAAACTTTGAGGCTGGACAAAAGAGAATTAATGAACAAGACTGGAGTTGACCGAGCAAATGAAATTTTAGTTGTTAGTTCTATGTGGAAGTATGTATATTCATGTATATGTAAATTAAGCTACTGTAGTGGATGAATTTGTGTACATATGTGACCCTAAACATTCACTTTGTGAATATATTGTCTTTGTCAATATATTTTATTAATTTGTGTTATTCACAAAAGTTTTGGTTTTGTGACGTCACAGAAATCGACACCCCTAATCCAGAAAGTAATGTCGGTCATGTGACGTCATAATATATGACATGAGAGTCCTGTAAACAATGTCAAGGAAATTGACATCCTTGACACCGACACTATTGGTAGTGAGTGCAGTATCGATTGCATAACGTCAACACAAACAAAACCACAGTGAGTTCTGGCGTCATAATAAATGACACTTATGTTAACGTAAATCAGTGTCGGTCGTATGGTATCAAGAGAGCAACACTGGTGTAATTAATAGCAGTGTCGGTCAAATGATGTCATGCCGCTCGACACTGCTGTTTTTATGGCTAGTGTCGGTCTCGCTGGCGTCATCTCCACCGACACTGAAGACACAGCTATCAGTGTCGGTCAGATGATGTCATTTGACCGACACTGATAATTTGATTTAGTGTCGGTTTCTTCGGACCGACATTGATTACCGTTTACAGCAGTGTCATGTGAGGAGTGTCGCACAATTTGACCGACACTGTGGAACCTTATGACTCGACATTGAAGGGTCTTTTCGTAGTAGTAATATGTGAATGTGGTTCTGTTTTACCAAAAGACCTTTTTCTAAAGAAGTTGTTTCTCTTGAAAACCTATATTTGAAGAAGGACAGACTCAGAAGCGCCCATAACATGTTAAAACTTACCAAATGGGATTAAATGTAATGCCCCGCATCCAAGATCATCCACTCCCTCATGTGGTCCAGCCACATGAATTGAAGCGTCATCACTCCTCAAGCTTTCATTCTCACTTTGTGTCAAAGAGTTAATCTGAAGATAGTGTAGTTGGAACAATAAATGTATATTTACTGACTGGATCTCACCAAACATCTAAACTACTAATACTAGTTGATTCCTCGCTGCGTTGCATTGGGAATTATAGATGGTTAGATGATGACTTGTTATGGAAGGATGAAGAAAAGCTCAAAGAAAGAATCATAGTTTGATGAAAAAAGAATAAAAAACATAGGAATAAGTCTAGATAACCCCTCAACTATAAGAGTGGGTGCAGTTCACTCCCAACCTTTAAAACCGGATACTTAACCTCCTAAAGTATTAAAAACCGTCTAAATAAATGCCTAGGCAGTCAACGGTAGTTTTACTATTTATAAGCCCATATGTCAATTTGGAATAAGTCTATTTTACCCCTTAATCATCAATGGTGGTCTCTTACACCCTTCAAATTTTAAAATTAGACTTTTAACCTCATTGGTTATCTAGACATATTTTAATACTTCGAGGGATTAAAAAATCTAATTTTTAAAGTTTGGGGTGTGAAGTAGACGATTATTGATAGTTGAGGGATTGAATTAGAATTATTTCAATCTGACATGTGAGTCCATAAACAGTAAAACCACATGTAAAACAACCTAGGGGGTTATTTAGATAGTTT
>BCLG01002806.1:53673-64731 GCA_001602295.1 Zoysia matrella | reverse complement strand
GTGCCACAGCCCTGGCGACGGCGGCGCGGCGAGCAGCGGGCGGGCGACGGAGACGCACGGGAGCAGAGGCATGGGCGAGCGAGCGCGGTTGCGACTGAGACTGATCAAATCGAAATGGGACTGGGAGGGGAGAGCGTCGAGTGGAGTGCCTCGAGGCGGAGGAGCGAGTGACTTGTATAGAGAGAGGGTGGAGTGACGGAGCCGTCTCGGCTCCCGCGCGCGGCGTGAGCCCCATGCGAGGGGCGAGGGTGTGGGGCAGGGTGGCTCGCTGACAGCGTGGGGCCCGCGTGTGTTCCTCGCCGGTAGCGTCGCCATCCGGGCTCCTCCCACCGTCCAGTCCAGCTCAGCCGATGCGCGAACTAGCATGGCGCGCGTGGGATTTGCTCGTTAGCGGGCGTCTGCTTGGAGCCCGTGGACGGGCGATGGGCTTTCCGTGGGGGCCGCGTGCTTTTTCACCCTGGAAGAGAAGGTACTTCCAATTTCTGTTCCAGATGGAAACAAGCCTCCTCCGCCATTGCCACACGCTTCGGCAAAATGGCGCTTTGCTAGAAAGGTAATCGTGCATACAATGCCACGCGAATCAGTTGAGCTTAGAGTTAAAAGTTCTTTGCACTTTTGTTATGTTGGTGGCATTGGACGTCACGAATGTACTAGCAACTTCTGTCTGTTTGCTCTAAAAGGCATGAATTTGGATTGTCAGACTAGTAGGCGGGTCTGTAGAGGAATCACCTACCGGTCTCTCGATAGTTCGATTGTAGAGGAGCTTGGTCCAAATCCAACTGATCTATTCTGCCTTTTTGCCTTGTGGAGTGTCAGCGGACGCAATCCTCCTCAGCAATCCTAGACGACACACGGAATCCGATAATCATCTTGTTGCCTTAGAGTCCATTCGAGAGTGCAGGAACCCACTGCCACTAGCTTTTAGCAATGGTAGCAGCGTGCGCGTGCGCCCAAGACCCCTTTGCATCCACTCCACTGCCTGCACTGAACTGCTGCTAAACCAGCGGACACGAGCGATCCGAAGGTTAGCTTCTGTGGACCTAGCCACGTACAAAGGGCTATGGTGGTGTGTGTGTTTGATAATAATTTTGCTTAAATTTTAGAGCAAAATTTGATTACAGAAAAATGAAAGGAGGGACACGTGCTTCAAGTATTTAGCATGCACCAGTGCTGTAACGTGCATAAGTTAATCATGCAGAGCGCTAATGGCCAAAATAAAATATTACTCATTGCTGTTGTGATACAGGTAGCTTCTAATTTATTTCTGAGATAATAACCAGCTAGCTGTTCGTGTTGTGGATTTCGTTAGAGAGAAAATCAAAGAAGGTGGTCTCGTATCCGCACGTGTTGAAATCCAATGAAGCACCGTGCTACCTTCATACAGATGAGAACCAACATGCAAGAAGTATGCAACGAATTCAAACGAATCTTGCTGATGGAGCCACGTGACCGTGTACACAAATACGTAGGGCGGGCCAACCGGTTGCACAAGTATATATAACGACCATGAGAAGTTTTCAGCTCGGACGTCAGCAGGAGATAAACACGCTGACAATTTTCTATACGATTCAAGTGATAATTATCCTTTGATATCCCTGCTGATTTTGTTGGAAGGATAAAAAGATCCATGATTATAGCAGGCTTGCATGCGTTGATTGCATGGCATAAGCTACACCTGATCGAATACAAAAATCTAGTGCTCCCTGCCGCCGCTGTAAAGGACGTGTGCATGCAAGTAGCAAATCCAATCTAAACAAACTCCCAGTTGCCCACGTACAGAACAAACTCCAGCGTTCTGCAGCCGGTTTGAAATATTAACAAACTGCATGTAAATCCTATCACGGGCGGGCGGAAAAGAAACAAACCTGCATGGAGTTAAAAAATAAATTTTCGCATGGCAGGGACGCACGTTCCGCAAGACTAAAGCTAATCCGCCGTGCATGCAAAACAACTCAAACAAAACCTGCTGGCTACGCGTTGCCATGAGTGAAGATCCGATATACGTGCAACAACTCCCACCACGTATGCTAGTTAGTTTCGTCGAAGATAAGACTGAGAGCTAGTTGATTCTAGAATATATGCATACACGCTGGCTAACTCAGGCAGTTAGTTTGGATAAGAAGCCGATGATTTTGTATATCCGTTCAACAAATTGCACTAATGCCCGGCGATCTAGCACACGTGAAAAACAAACTCCAGCGTGACGAGCTGATTCCTATCTAACAAACCTTCGCATGCAACAACGAGTATGCCGCAGGCACCGCATCCACAGTTCTGATCGCAACAAACCCACGCCGTCACCTGGCCTATATAAACAACTAAGCCTTCCAGCGCTAGAGTGGGGAGGCACGCACATATACGCGCCGTGAGGCTGCTGCACGGCAGCACGGCGTCCACCACGCCACCGGCAAGCTGCCAAGCCCAAGCGCCGAGGAGGACACAATAATGAAAGCTGCTGCCAGGCTGCTCGTATAAGAGGCCAGAGGCAGAGAGGAGAGGCCGTCAGGCAGCCGCAAGGCAGCGCGGCACCCACCACGTCGCCGGCAGGCTGCCAAGACCAAGCATGAGTCAAAGTGAGCCGATGGATTCGTGATAGTCAAGTCCAGCGATGGCGCATCGCTCAAGTCTGAGAGATCCCTATCACCCATCGCGGAGTAAGAGAGATCTTTAAAGGTCAGCTCAGAGTTTCAGCTCAATATTCGAGAGACCCCTATCATCCGTCGTGGAGTAGGAGAGACGCTCGAGTCTGAGAGATCCCTATCATCCATCGTGGAGTAGGAGAGATCTTCAGAGATCAGCTCACATTGTCAGTTCCAGAGGCCTCTATCACCCGTCGTGGAGTAGGAGAAGCGCTCGAGTCTGAGAGATCTCTATCACCCATCGTAGAGTAGGAGAGATCCTCAGAGGTTCAGCTCAGAGTTTCACCTCAATATTCGAAAGGCCCCTGTCACCCGTCGTGGAGTAGGAGAGGCGCTCGAGTCTGAGATATCCCTATCACCCATCGTGGAGTAGGAGAGATCTTCAGAGATCAGCTCAGATTGTCAGTTCTAGAGGCCCCTATCACCCGTTGTGGAGTAGGAGAGGCGCTCGAGTCTGAGAGATCCCTATCACCCATCGTGGAGTAGGAGAGATCCTCAGAGGTTCAGCTCAGAGTTTCACCTCAATATTCGAAAGGCCCCTATCACCTGTCGTGGAGTAGGAGAGGCGCTCAAGTTTGAGAGATCTCTATCACCCATCGTGGAGTAGGAGAGATCCTTAGAGGTACAGCTTAGAGTTTCAGCTCAATATTCGAGAGGCCTCTATCACCCGTAGTGGAGTAGGAGAGGCGCTCGAGTCTGAGAGATTTCTATCACCCATCATGGAGTAGGAGAGATCCTCAGATTTTCAGTTCAATATTCGTGTGATAGCAGAATGGCATATAACAAGTATTGTCCAAGAAAAATCATGTGGTTGGAGAAGTGATCCCCGTGCACATGCATCATAATTCTTTGACACACCATACTGCTCCAACACTATTTAAGCCACCGATGGCCAATAGTTATTTGTATACATAGCTTGCAGAGAAGCGTTGTCCAAACAAGGCTAGGCATAATTTCACTTAAGTGGTATTGAGGTGAGTCACCACTCCATCGACATGTCCATGCGATGGAATTGGACACGCTGCCGGGCACCGACGAGGCGAAGGCAACACACACCTGTCCAAGTAGATGAAGACCGGCGTATATATGACTGGGTACCGACGAGGCAAAAGTCATCCTCTTCATCAACACATTCCGGTCACGCCCGACATGGCGATGGAACTGTTGTGACTGGGCTCAGCATCATATGCAGTCCACCATCAAATTTTACGGACGAACAACACTATACATGAAGAAATAACTATTGTGCGCAGCTTAATCGGAGGTTTTCTATAGACTCGCTTTGTGGACGTAATTAACCGGGTGAGCCCTGCATGGCCTCGGGAATTAGCGGACTACACAATTTCTCAAGTCAGATATCTCCTTAAGCACGACGCAGAAGACAGGAGAAGACAATCATGTTGAAATTCTGTATTTTGTAAATCTCATATGATTAATGAAATATATTATTTCAGCCAGTTATATTATTTTTGTCTTCATTTTGTTTTCACCAACAGTGTGGTCTGCGTCCCAAGCTAGATGCACCACGATTAAAAAAGATATTGTCAGTAAATACAATTAGTGGCCCTGAGCAAGAACATGAACGCACTAACCTCTTGACCGTGATTTTTAAAAAATATTCCAGGCCAAGATATGCTTTTCGGTATATATAAATGCCCACAAAAGTGCGAGAAAAAAAGATGATATGATCAGCGCATGTGTTACTACCAGACGGACTCACACATGCCAGTGATCCGACAATGAGAGAATACGGCAGGGGATCTGCTTCCGCGTTCTTTTTGCTATGTTGCGTTCTTTTTGGTTAATTTTAGGCCGTGTTTGGAATCAGCAGAGATTATTATAATCTAGATTATAGAGATAATTTATATAATTTAGTTTATAAATATAATCTGATAGACATGTTTGGAGGTCAGATTATAAAAACTATATATCTAGTTTTTTTTACTAATAACCTATTTATCTTTTGTTGTTGAGAAGTTAGCAACTTGTATAATAATTAGAGATTTTATATGGGTAAAATTGTCTTTCATTAGATATAATCATCTTTTAGATACAATAAGTTTATTATAATCTAGGTTTTTGGTTTTTATAATTTAGAAGAAAAAATGACGTGTTTAGAATCACTAATGTTAAATAATTTAAATTATAATAATTTGACTGGTTTCAAACACGGCCTTAATTAGGCCACTGGATTTTTCCAGTCAGCATCGTGCCCTTTGAGCAAGTTCCCACCAGGACGCGCAATGTGCTTCACACTAGCAGTTCGGTCGTCCTCGTCTCCGGCCAGACGCGCTCCGGGACGTGGTCGCTGGCCAGAGCATGCTATTTAACTCGACGGACACCATTGTCTCTCTTCTATATATATCACCACGCCTGAGCCAGACGATGGTGCGACACTACGCCTTCGACCAAGAGGGGAAGAAGGTGGTGACAAAGTTCCTCAGGTGATCGGTTGGCGATAGGCCGATCGGCCATGGCGTGGTGGAAGGTGGGCTACTTGGACGTGGTGCTGATCTCTCTTGCCGTCCTCTTCCCCGCCGCGTACCACCTCTGGCTCTGGCGCGCCGTCCGTCGCCGCCCACTCTGCTCCACCGTCGGCATCAACACAGCCACCCGCCGCCTCTGGGTGCTCTCCATGATGAACGTACATTCTGGCGCCCTGTGCGTCCATCTCATGTCGCGCACCTTCAGGTTCTTGGTCACTTGACTCACTTCATGCCCCTCCACACACACACAACACACCCCCCCCCCCCCGCGTGCGCTGGGGAGCTCATTCGCCAATCGCCATGCATGGCTACTGATCGTCTACGCATGACGCAGGACAACGAGAAGAAGGCGATGCTAGTGGTGCAATCGATCCGGAACGTGGTCATGGGGTCGACGCTGGTGGGCACGACGTCCATCCTCCTCTGCACCGGCGCCGCCGCGATGCTGAGCAGCACGTCCGCCGTGAAGAAGCCGCTCAGCGACGCCGTCTTCGGCGCGCACGGCGCGACCGCGATGGCGATCAAGTACATGGTCGTGCTCGGCGTCTTCCTCCTCGCGTTCCTGTGCCACAGCCTCGCCATCTGCACGCTCAACCAGGCCACCTTCCTCGTCAACGCGCTCTCCCCGCCGTCCGCCTTCAGCCTCGGAGGCAACAGGCTCTTCTTCGCCGGCGCGCCGCTCCTGCTCTGGGTCTTCGGCATGTCGTTATCTTTTCATGTCTAGGAGTGTAGATCCGAGAGTCTCGTGTGTCGAGAGAGAATCTTTGAGAGGTTCGGAGGTGATCAATACCTTCGGATCCCGTGGATCCGGTCGTCGAAGTCGAGGAAGACGAGGGCAGAGGCGTGGAAGCCGCGGCGACGTCGTCGATCTCCTGGTGACGACGGTCGTTGTGGCAGTGACAGCGGTGGTGCTTCTCGTTGGCACAGCGTCATCTCGTAGATCGGGTTTAGGTTTTGTCGGTGGGGTGTGGTGGTACGGACTAACTCACATATAAGTACCGGCCGGCCCCCCACCTCTATTTATTATAGCGCTGGCGACAGGGGCCCACCAGTCATATTGGGCTGGGCGCCCTCGATCAGGGCGCGTGTCAAGGGCCCATTAGCCCGTTGAGCCTAAATGGTGGAGATCATTTTCTAACCTTCTCCCCATTGATCTCACCTTATACTTTTACTTTTAAATACTTTTAACTTTACCCATTCCGTTACAGATTAATGCATAGAACTGTCTTATCGTCACGGTCAATCACCGATAGATTCAACAGCTACAATACACCTTTCTGTTTTGAAATAGTTACTATACTTTTGGGTCATCTTTTAGTTCAGGAATCATAGGCTTTTCCTTAAACCCATGCCGACAACATATTCAATGAATACTTTGGGTGGTAAGCCTTTAGTAAGCGGATCCGCTAACATCTTTGCGGTACTTATATGCTCAAGACTTATGATTTGATCCCGAACTTTATCTTTCATAACATAGTACTTTATGTCAATGTGTTTGGCAGTACCACTTGACTGATTATTGTGTGCATACGTTACTGCGGGTTCATTATCGCAGTACAACTTATGTGGTCTATAGATGTCGTCAACCACTTTTAAACCAGGTATGAACTTCTTAAGCCAGTTCACCTGCCCTGTAGCCTCATAATATGCTACAAACTCGGCATACATTGTGGATTATGTAGTGACGGTTTGCTTTGAGCTTTTTCACGAAATAGCTCCTCCAGCGAGAGTAAACACATATCCGGATGTAGACTTTTTATCATCTCTCGCAAAATAAGAATCTGTGTACCCCACTATATAGAGTAAATCTGATCTTCTGTATGTCATCATAAGGCCTTTTGTTCTTTGCAAATAACGTAAGATTTTCTTTATCAATTTCCAATGCTCTATTCCAGGATTGCTCTGGCATCTGCTAAGTAACCTGATAACAAATGCTAAGTCAGAGCGTGTATACACTTGAGCATACTGCAAGCTTCCGACAGCTGAAGCATATGGAACATATTTCATTTGATCGAGCTCGTACTGGTTTCTAGGGCATTGAAAATCCCCATATCTGTCGCCCTTGACTATAGGTGTAGGTGATGGACTACATTTATGCATACCATATTTCTTTAAAAATTTCTCTATGTATGCCTTTTGTGACAGTCCTAGTACTCCTTTGTTTCTATCTCGGTGAATTTCGATCCCTAGAACGAATGAAGCTTCACCAAGATCTTTCATATTAAAGTTTGAGAACAAAATCTTCTTTGTCTACAGTAGCAGACTGACGTCACTACTAGCCAGTAGGATATCATCCATATACAGGATTAGGAAGATAAATTTTTCATCTTTAAACTTTGAGTAAACACAGTTGTTCTCTATATTTTCGTTAAACTTAAATTTTTTTATTGTACTGTCAAACTTCAAGTACCACTGTCTTGAAGCTTGCTTTAAGTCATAAATCGATTTCTTTAGACGGCATCCCATTCTTTCATTTCTTCCACGACAAAGCCTTTCGGTTGTGCTATGTAAACATTTTCCTTTAAATCTCCATTGAGAAATGCTGTCTTTACATTCATTTGATGTAACTCTAAATCATAATGAGCCATTAGTACCATTATAATTATGAAGGAATCTTTACATGAGACTAGAGAAAAGATCTTATTGTAATCAATCCCTTCTCTTTATGTAAAGCCTTTTGCCACGAGTCGTGCTTTATATCTTTTTACCTTCCTTTGTGAGTCGAGTTTTGTCTTATAGACCCAATTACAGCCTACTGTTTTGGCTCCTTTAGGAATTACTTCTAAGTTCTAGACTTTATTAGCCTTCATAGACTTCATTTCTTCTTTCATAGCCTCAAGCCATTTTGAAGAGCTTTCGCTTCTCATGACTTCTTCAAATGAGGTGGGATCATCCTCCATTTGAAATTTCTCTATTTGATAAATCTGGTAATCATAAAAAATAACTGATCTTCTTACTCTTTGAGAACTTCTTGGAGCCTCCTCATTTTGTTCATTTTCTGTTGGAGGCTGTTGTTATTCTCCCTCATCTGTGGCAACAGGTTCTATAAGATACTGAGGAACATGTTTCTCCTTCTCATTCATTATTGTCACAGGAGAAACAATAACAGGTGCTGGCACTACAGTGTCCTGCACTGTCGGTGCAGCGACAGCCGGTAGTGAGAAGAATGGCTCTTGAATCATCGGAGTAGGCGCGTACGCCTGCTTCTCTTCAAGATCAATCTCTTGAGCTATCATGCTCCCCCTCATCATCTCATACTCTAAGAAGACAGCGTGTCTCATTTATACAAACTTTATATATCTGTCTGAACAGTAAAAATGATAACCTTTTGACTTTTCAGTATAGCCAATAAAATGGCAACTTGCTGTTTTAGGATCTAGTTTCTCAATGTTTGGGTTAAATACTTTAGCCTCAGCTGGGCTCTTTTACACACGTAAGTGGTTTAATAAGGGAACTTTTCCCACCACAATTCGTATGGTGTTTCGAGCACTGAGTTACTTGGTACTCTGTTGAGAATATGAATGGCGGTGTTTAACGCCTCCATCCACAAACTCAAAGGCAGTGTGGAATAGCTCATCATACTTCGCACCATATCTATCAGGGTACGGTTACATCTTTCAGCTACTCTATTTTGCTGAGGTTCGTCCGGTGTAGAATACTGGGCCACTATTCTATTTTTCTGTAGAAACCTTGCAAAAGGTCCAGGAACTTGACCATACGGGGTATGCCGACCGTAGTACTCTCCCCCACGATCGGATCGGACTATCTTTATCTTTAAATCGTGTTAGTTTTCAACTTCAGCCTTAAATATCTTAAATTTATCCAAGACTTTATTTCTTTCTTTTATTGGATAAATATATCTGTATCGGGAGTAATCATCCGTGAATGTTATGAACGAGTCAAAATCATCTATACTCTTCACAGGAAAAAGACCACAAATATCCGTGTGAATAATTTGTATAACTCATGTGCTTTTTTTTACATCTTTCTTAATTTTCTTTACATATTTTTTTATGCATTCTCTGCATTGTTCTAAGTATGAGAACTCTAGTGAAGAAAGAATATCATTCTTAACTAGTCTTTCTATTCTCTCCCTCAAAATATGACCTAAACGACAGTGCCATAATTTCGACGACGCATCTAGAGTTCTTTTTCGTTTTCTGTTTACATTGGTAGACGAGGATTCGTTTACTTTCTCGCACGCAACATTCCCATTATCGCATACGACATTCACATCATCACATAGTGATAACAAATAAAGCTCATTTTGTAAGATGCCAAGACCAACACATTCTTTATTAAACATTATTTCACACTTGCCATTTTTAAAATGACAATCATAGCTATCATTGTCTAAACATGACACACTAATCAAATTCCTTTGTAAAGAGGGTACATAAAGAACATCTCTAAGTATAATAGTGAAACCATCAGCTAGCTCTAATGAAATATCACCAACGGCTTCAACTTCTGCTTGGACTCCATTTGCAACTTTAATGCATCTTTCTCTTCTTTGTGTAGTCCTCGTCGAACGGAATATCTGCAGTGAATTAGCAACGTGAACAGTTGCTCTAGAGTCAATCCACCAAGTGGATTTTGAATATTGCACATATACGGATTCGTTTATAAAAGTAATAATGTTCTCACCTTTATTTGCTATCATCTTTAAGTAATCAGGACAGTTCTTCTTGTAATGTCCAGTCTTCTTGCAGTGAAGACACTGGTCTTTGTCTACTATAAATTTGTTCTGTTAAGGCTGATGGACAAGGTCTTTTCTTTTATTTTTTGAGGAGTGACTGTTAAAATTCTTTTTTTTTGTTGTCTTTCACATAGTTGATAGAACCACCATGCGAAGTTTTAATTCTGTTTTTCTCTTGCACACACATTGCTATGCACTTTTGCAAGTCCCATATCTCGGGTTGCATATTGTAGTTGACAACAAAGGTGTCAAACTCTTTTGGCAAATAAACAAAAATCAGATAGATAAAGAGCTCATTCTTGAGACCCAGATCCATTGGTTTGACCTTGGATACCATATTGCTCATTCTTAGTATGTGCTCTTTTATGCCACCGTTACCACCAGAGTACCTTTCTGTCACAAGCTACTTAATCACTTGTGTAGCATATGTCTTTGAAGAGCCAGCAAACTGACTCTTTATTCTTTCAAGATACTCTGTGACAGTGTCACACTCTGAGATTGAGCCCACAATTACAGGCCCAATCGTGTTTTTTATCACAGCCATACATTTCTTGTTGGTTGTGGTCTATTTCCTATGCTCAAAGTTAGAACATCTTTAAGGGAGCATAGTCCCTCTGTCTAGTCTGCTAAACAGCATCAGCCTCATTTTCTTTCCTCACTGGCTCCTCCGGCTTAGTGGTACATGCTGTGGTGAGAACCCAATCTATCTCAGCCAAGATAAACGTTAGGTCTATCTTTTTCTTCTACTCTCTATAGTTATCACCTTTGAGAGTGAGAATCTTTTTGATACAACTCATTAGGTTGTATCCGTCTGTAAATAAATCAAATAAAGTGAGAATATAATAACAATAAAATTATATGCCTTATTTTCAACGTTGGTCAAAAATATGACGTACAATTTTGTCTTATACATTAAATCTACATCACCGTTAGGCAGAAATAGAAATAATGCATAAAAATATCAATAAAAAAATTATAATATTGTTATTATCAACGTTGTTCAGAAAATAATAATATCATAATTATCTGAAATTTATTACTATTTTTTCAAAATTAAATTCTCTCGTTGGTTCGAATTTAATAATGAAAATAATATTCTTTAAGTACGCAGCGGAAAATAAAATTTTCTTTAATTTTTAGAAGTATTTACTTTATTTTTCTGTTCTGTCAAAATTATCTCGTTGGTTCAAATTTTGACAGATTTAATTAAGCCAAAAATTAGCAAAAATATCTA
>BCLG01002806.1:32662-53055 GCA_001602295.1 Zoysia matrella | reverse complement strand
TCTTTTATGGATCTTTCGCGGAACCCGAAGGACTCCGCTACAGTGATGTCCGGCTGGCTTACGCCGCCGGATACATTTTTTTTCTCTTTTGTGATGTGCTCACGGGTAAGGTTTTGGCGAGCTCTTTCCATGAGTCGTCATGAGTCGTCGGGATCCACCTCTAGAGCTGGCTCTGATACCAATGTCGTTATCTTTTCGTGTCTACGAGCGTAGATCCGAGAGTCTCATGTGTCGAAAGAGAATCTTTAAGAGGTTTGAAGGTGGTCAATACTTTCGGATCCCGTGGATCTGGTCGTGGGAGTCAAGAAATACGAGGTGGCTATCTACACTTTGTCGATGCGGTCTTTCTGCACTAGAGCAGCGTCGGTCGGTGACGAGGGCAGAGGCGTGGAAGCCGCGGCGACGTCGTCGATCTCCCGGTGACGACGGTCGTTGTGGCAGTGACGACGATGGCGGTACGGACTAACTCACGTATAAGTACCGGCCGACCTCTTACTTTTATTTATTGTAGCGCTGACGACAGGGGACCAACAGCCATATTTGTTGCAATTCATGTTATCAGCTGGTGCTCCCACCTCTTACCCAAATTTGCTGCAATTGCCGAGGCTAAGAAAGGGCGCATGCAGCTACTTCTCCTTGCACTCGCAGCTGGTGGTTGTGCTCATCGCTCCGTGCAAGAGGATGTCAGCTGTGTGGGCAACATGAGGAAGAACAAAGGAGAGAGGAACGCAAGAAACGGCTTGCGAGCTGCAGAGCTCCGGTGATGCCAGGTCCTTCCTATGCGGGCCGGTAGGCACAGTCCAAGTAGAAAGAGGTCTGGAATTCTGCAAATGGGATTCTGCATGGATTTCTAACAAATTTCAGTCGTTTATATCTCAAAATTCAAAATAATCACTGATCTGAAAAACAAAATCAAACTAAACACTCATGTTATCAGAAGAAGTCCCTTGACTTTCCGGAGTTTATCGCTCGCAACAGAGGTAGGATAACAGAGTAGAAAGTACTAGATCATGTTTTTGCGATGCGTCCGCCTGCAACATTTGTCATCTCGAGCTCATCTGGTTCATACAAGACGGTCCCAATCGATTCCCCTTGTTCAATGTCGATCGACATCATTGGCGACGTCCTCATCGTCATTCACTGACGAGTAGAAGGAATACTCGATCGCGGCGTTCTCCTTCACCTTGAGCTCCTCGATCCTGTCGACGGCGTTCTTGAGCTCCCACCGGCTGTCCACGTTGGCCTCGCAGCACGCCATGCCGATCCTGATCAGCTTCACCATCTCCGCCTTGTTCTCGTCGTCCTCGTGCCTCAGGTCCTCGTCCACCACGGTGTCCAGCCACTCGCCCTCCGGCGTCGAGCTCAGGACGCTCAAGACGTCGTTGTTGCCCGCCGTCGGCTGCTCGGTGGCCGGTTTGGGCGGCGTGTCGTAGGACGCCGGCCGCCCGGTGAGTATCTCGAGGATGAGCAGGCCGAGGCACCAGACGTCGCTCTTCTTGGACGAGCGGCCGAACTGCTTCCGCTCGGGGGCCTTGAACGCCACCATGAGCTGCGCGGCGTGCGATTGGTTCATCACCGGCACCAGCGCGTAGTCGGTGAGCAGCGGCTCGAAGTGGCCGTCGAGGAGGATGTTGGTCGACTTGAGGTGGCCGTGCGGCACCGTGAGCATGCACAGCTCGTCGTACAGGTAGCTCAGCGCGCGCGCCACGCCCTTGACGATCTTGAGCCGCGCCGTCCAGTGCACCACTGCCTTCTTCAACCCCCGGCCTTCTCCTGCACACGTTTGATCGAGCAGATACCAGAAATCAACATGCATATATTGGAGTTTTATTTATTTTTTGCTGTGCATGAAAATGATTAATAGTAGTAGTCATGATCGAGTCACCATGGAGGAGGTAAGACAAGCTTCTGTTGAGGACGTAGTCGTGGATGAGCAGCTTCTCCTCCTTGCGGTAGTAATAGGCGATGAGCGGGAGGAGGTTGGGGTGGCTAAGCCGGCCGAGCCGGCGCATGTGCTCCTCGAAGTCCTCCCTGCCCACCCGGTTCATCTCCTTGAACCGCTTGACGACGACGGAGTGCCCGCTCGTGAGCGTGGCGCGGTAGCACACGCCGAGGTTGGCGGTGCCGAGCACCTCCGCCGTCGCCTTGAGGAGGTCCTGCAACTCAAAGAACCGGCCGCGGTCGTCCCGCACGTACGTCAGCCGCCCCTGCTCCGCAGCCTTCCTCACCGTACTGCCACCCACGCGGTTGCTGTGGTCCTCACCGCTGCCATCTCCGCCGCCGGCAGCGGCGCGCGGAGCAACGTGCACCGGGCTGGCGTCGTTCGCCGCCTGTGGTTGCGGCTCTGTCGTTGAAGGAGTCGTTGCCGCCGGACCGAAGTTCTTGGTTTTGTACTCACGCCGCCTCTGCAGCGCGACGAACGCGACTGCGACGACCGCCAGCGTGCCGAGGGACGCGGCGAGAATGCCGCCGGCGGACGAGCTCTTGGTGGGCCCCTGAGGAGGAATTTGCGCCGCGTCGTCTGCTGATGATGAGGCGCCCGTGGACGCCGTGGCGTCTGGTGCCGTCGGCGACGGAGGGGTCCCAGAGTTCTCCGTGGTTTGCGGCGGCAACTTTGGCGACGGCGACGGCAATGACGGGGCCTCACATTTGGCGTCAAGTGGTGCGCCGCAGAGCTTCTTGTTACCTGCACCACGAAGAGCAAGGCTTTATATAGCGCACACGTGGACCTCGCGTGAACAAAATTATAGTAACTGCTGCTCACCGGCAAACTTGTCACGATTGATGGATATGAGACTGGCCGGGATTTCCCCCTCGAGATCATTGTTTGCGAAGTTTACTTCCTTCAACTCGTCCTGTCGCAGATCAGGGATCCTGCCCTGAAACTTGTTGTCATTGAGCTGAAGCTCGAGGAGCTTCGGCACGTCGGCGAGCGACGCCGGAATGGGGCCGGTGAAGTCGTTCTTGGAGAGGACCACCTTTTTGAGGGAGCCCATCCCGGCGAATGCGTCCGCGGGGATCACACCGGAGAACTTGTTCCCAGCCAAGAAGATGGCCCGGAGTCCTCGGAGCTCCTTGATGTCGGGCATCGGACCGGCGAACTCGTTGCCCATGAAGCTTAGCGAGCGGAGGCCGCGCATGCTCTTGAGAGAACTCAGGTCGAGCTTGCCGGAGAGGCCCATCTTCTCGAGCTGCAGGCCTTGCACGCCGTCCTTGTTGCACATGACGCCTGCCCAGTTGGAGGTGTCGCCATTAACGCAGGGGCTGGTGATGGTGTCCCAGCTGCTGAGCGCGCCGCCGTCGTCTTTGATGCCGGACTTGAGCTTCAGGAGCGCGTCGGCCTCGGGCGCGAGGGAGGCCGGTAACCGCGCGGCGTCAGCGAGCAGAATGAGGCAGCCGATCAGCAGGAGGAGGCGCGCGAACGGTGGCGCTCCGGCCATGTCTCGGGCAGCGCCAGGGAGCCAGCCCGCCGGCGCCAGAGCTTGACGACGGCGGGTGATATGGCTGGCGGCACCCTGTCGTCGCGCGCGGTAGTCGCTGGCATGCAGTTTTCCCGGGTGGTGAAGCGGGAGGTCGACGCAAAGAGAGAGAAAGGGAGGCGGAGAAAGGGGGAGGAGCGAGAGGATTCAGGAGCCACCCGCGCGTGAACGCGAGGGTGGCGAGGCGAGAGGGAGGGATGAGGCGCCGCGCTTGCCATGGGTGGGGGATGCGGCTGGGGCTGGTCTTGCCATGCCAAGAATAGCAATGCCCGCATGGCATGCGACGCGCGGCAGAGGTTGACGTGTTTTCAACGCTTTCCACGAAATATGTACAAAATAAAACCTTTTCGACTTTATTATCATTACTGTAGTACCAAAACTGTAAACCATCTATATTTGTTGTGAAGCCCACTAATATAATCTGTGGACTATGATTTTTATATTTGACTAATGATCTATATAAATTTGAAAAGTTTTAATAATATAAAAATCTGTATTATGATAATATTTTCATGTAAATTTAGAAATACACTAAGTATTATATTATTCAAATTAATTAAATTTATAAAATTTCCGATTTTATGTGTGATGATTGATGAAAGACAACTGGGCTGTAGCAAATTTGCCACGTCAGATGGCATGGCCCACCCAAAGCTGGGCCAGCCGAAGATACAACGCGTCCCTGGCTCCCTGCCAGAGTGCCAGGCGCACACGACGACGCAACCACCCGCCAAAATCTCCGAGCCAGAAATCGAGCGACTGCGAAGCGAAGGCGACTCAAAACCCTAGTCCTCGCCTCCGCCGGAGAAATCAGCCCTCCTCCGCTCGCTGTGCCGGCGTGCCATCCACAGCAACTCGGGTTTCTTGCCGGTTTCCGCCATCAGCCATGTCTTCTCAGGTGCGGCCGCCCCTCCTCACCCTGCTCTCCTCGTAGATCGATTAGGGTTTGAGCGGTTATCGGGATCCAACATTCCAACCGGCTTTTAGCTTGGCTGGATGCCAGCTCCTATGCTGTGCTCGTTGATCCTCCCAGCTGTCCGCGGATTCTCACAATTTCTGTGGTGTGGATTTGCAGGTCGACGCACGCAGCCAATCCGCCGGGAAGCGCGCCCGCACCGACGGTAGTTACTCCAGCCCATAGCTGATCCCTTTCTCACACATTCTATCTAAAGCTGCATCTGAGTGGATTTGCCTTCGTGTGGAAACCGGGCTACAGGCGGTCGGCGTGAGGATGACTGGGTTTGCCCCAGCTGCAACAACGTCAATTTCGCCTTCCGCACTACCTGTAATATGCGCAACTGTAACCAGTCCCGGCCAGCAGAACGAGCTGTATGCACTCACTGCTGCTTATTGTTGTTGGGTGCTCCGTGTGCCCGCTGAGCAGTCATACTTATTATTTGCGTTTCTGCATTGACTTTGTGATGTGGTTGCTTACTGTGCAGAAGCCTATGCAGACACCACCCCACTATTCGGTGGCCGGGGGATACATGGGCCCAGGGACACCGCCATCAATGTACCTCACCGGGGGTGCTCCCCCATATGGCTCCCCAATTTTCAATGGGCCTGCAATGCATAGATACGGTATTCCTCAGTTCCCTGGGGGTTCTGCTTACCCGTATGGCTACGGTGGGCGCATGCCAATGGGGAGTCCCTATGGGCCAATGCATATGGCAGGGCCTCCTCCGTATGCTGGTGGTTCTATGATGGGAGCAGGTGAGATTACCATATCTTTAATTTGTATGTCGTCTTGATTAATCTAGGTATAATCCGAGTGCCCGTGCTACGCTACGGGCAGGACAGTATAATACAATCTCCCTCCGATATAGAAAGACAATGTGACGTATTCCGTAGCACAGTTTCACTACGATACAAACACAACAGCTTTTATTAAACCCACAGGCAAAACAAAGTTTCACAATACACGCTCCGATACAGGCAAGTCAATTTGACACATCCTATTCCAATATGGACAAAACAAGTAATACAAAACCCATACGTGCCTTGAGTGATAAACTACAAACAACTCATTTGTTTTCCATGTTACATGAAAGATATTCTAGGATATTTTTTAGTATAACCCTTCTTGCTTCATTAAGATTAGATGCTAACAGTTGATCCAAAAATTCTCTCTGAAGTATTCGACCTAATGGAATAGTCCTAATACATGTGCTAACGCTACGGTCTAAGAAAAAATATTAACAAAATAAATAATATTTACTCAAGACAATAATATTTCAAGAAAGATGTAGATAAAACTCTAAACCTTCTTTAGAATTATTATGTGGAATGCTTCATAACACTCATTATTAACTCTGATATCTTCAAACGTGACATTTTTATAATGATAATGACATAGTAGCAAGATAAATATGTGACACTCACTATGCCTTTGCGGGCTGGGAGGTTGTATCATGGAAGGTCTCATCATTTAAGAGATGAGAATCATTGTAGAAAAGATACAAACAAAAGGCCCACTTAAATCCAAACGTCGGTGCCAGTATAGCTAAATAGCTACAAGCTCAATCCGTTAGTAGTTTACTCAGCATGAGAAAAGCATGGTAACTTGGTAAGCATGGCTAAATATTTTTTTACATCTGACATTGTTTGCTAAACTAATTTGAGGAATAGCAGAGAGTAAATATTCCAAGCTATATACAGTTTTATCAAAAAGAATATTTCCATGGTCAGTGAGAATCAGAAAAGAAAGTTCTAAAGTAGTAATTGTTTCTAAATTCTAAGGAAGAAGAGTTACCCAAGGGCTTTAGTGGTTCCTGCCTTGGATTTTATGTGGCGAGTCTTTGTCAACAGTAATGGCGACGCTAGGTTCTACAACCCTGTTGCACAGGCACCAGGTCCAAAAAACATTCTCACTTAAGCTGCTTTAGCAAATACGAGTATAATGTTTCTGTTCTTTACCTGATAAGCTGCTTAACCAGTCAACATGCAAAATGTAATAGCCACTGATGTGCAATTGGGTTGTTTTAGAAATATAAACACATCGTAAATCCTTTTTCTTGATTTTTCATTTACCATAGTTAATAAATAACAACACCTTTGTGAACTAGTTTACTCTCAAGTTTTGCAACATGTTTTCTGTAATGTTTTGTTTAACTGGAGTCAGCAACCTGTTGTCTGAATCTTAATGTACTTATGAGAATAGGTTTCCAACTTTCAAACCTCTCTAATGTATATTTGTTCTTGTTACATGACTTGTATCATTTTGTGTCCCGTAAATAGGTGGAATGTATGGAATGCCCATGGACAGATATGGCTTGGTCATGCCTGCTGGTCCTGGTGCAATGGTAAAATATTCTGCGCCAAGACTACTCTCCCGTGCATTCCGCATTTTAATTTGAGCTACTATTGTTGCCCGGCATGATGTCCTCTTAGGTTGCTAGTGCTTTGCATACATATTTTACATGTCTTTTTTCCTTTTGCTGTTGTCATTTATTACACATTATTTTGAGAAACTGTTGTGATTCTCATATATACTAATTTATAACTTGACCTGAAAGGGCACAAGGGCTGGTTCATATTCAGATGAAGGTTGCCAGAAGAAGCCTGCAGGTGTCAGTTACAGCGCTATTTGAGTTCTATTAAATTGAATCTATTTGGTTGGTGGTTGATTCATTGTATTAATTCTTTTTTCAACTTTTTGAAGGAGCTGGCCGTGAGAATGATTGGGAGTGTCCTAATTGCCACAATATTAACTTTGCCTTTCGCACAGTCTGTAATATGAGAAAGTGCAACACACCTAGACCTGAAAACCAGGTTCAATACTATTCTGTCATATTATGCTTCAAAAGTATATTACTAATTTCATATATTTGAAACTAAATTAATTTGCAATCGTCGCACCACTATTGATAATCATATTTATTACAGAAGTTGAATTGCATACTACATCATACTCACAATTATGCTTGAAGTTAGGCGTAGCACAAGATTATTTATATGTTTAGACTGCACGTGTCGTGTCATATTCATACACCACCTTCCTGATTCCTGAACAGCTTAGTTGAACTATGTAATTTTCAGATATGAATTTTTCTTGGGTACCTATCAATGCAGCTCGTTGCTTGTTCATTTATTTGACCGCAGGATATTAGTACCTGTGTTGTTTGTTTTATTCGGTAATTACACTATTTACAATGATTCAATTAAATTTCTGTTGCAAAATATGATTTATTAATTCTCTTGGTTTGATATTATAAAAGGTACATCAATGCCTGCCATTATATATCTATACTTGTTAGATGTTCAATATTATTGATGTGTAATTTGATGCTAAACATGAACTTGTGGTCAATCGTTACTAAACTAATACTTTTTATTTGTTAACTTAAAGTAGCTCACTTTCATCAGACCAATATCTCCATTTCTAATTTTTTGGGCTTCTGTACATATCATATAGAATAGAACATTGCATATCTGTACTGATATCTTATGTATTAACCTTTTCTTCAGGGCTCTAAACCTGATGGCTCTAGAGGTTTAAGTGAGTTCTATTGCCATACATGATTTTGCTTCTTTATCGCAAGTTCTTTCTATTTATTTAATAATCATGCCTTATTGTCTTGAAATCAGTAAAATTTGAAAAACCCTGTTATTAGCCAACCAAATTGCGGGCAGCCTTCAGTGTTTCGATGAAGCTAGATGTTTCTAGCGATGAACATTTACATCTCCATATATTTTATTTCTTTTGTTTGTTATTGCTTTCACTGATCTTTGTAGTGCTATGGTTTATTTGAAACACAAATAACTTCTGGTAAATAGTTTGTTTACTATTTTTTTCATTAGTTGCATTCAGTTTCACATTTTCCCTCTCAATGACAGAACCAAAGATGCCAGAGGGTAGTTGGAAGTGTGAGCAGTGCAACAACATAAACTACCCTTTCCGGACAAAATGCAACCGTCCTCATTGTGGAGCAGATAAGCCATCGCAGACAAATAATGCAAATGATTCAGGTGCAGATCAGGACAATCAGGTCTGTGTTTCATGTCTTCAGTTTCTTCCTCAACATGTTTCATGCCTTTGTTTAGAACATGAATTTGATTGCTGAATTCTATATGGTAGTTGTTTTAACTGATTTCCTGTCTTCAGTTTGCTTGCGCATAGCTTGATATCTCATGTCCTTAATGTTACAGTGAGTCCTAGAACAGTTATGAGGGTCAAGAAGGTTCAGCGTCATCGTCGAGGTTCTGTCTGAAAATGTGGGGTCCATCTGTGTCAGTAGTAGCTGCTGTCGTTCAAGTTTCTTCCCTTGAGATCTTAGTTGAGTCGGCGTTCTAATGGCAAACTTTTGAAGTTGGAAATGGAGTCTTGGCTTTTCCCATAGACTACAGATTTTGGTCAAGGGCATCCATTTGTTAATATGTCATCCTGTTGAACTTGTTTACTTGTCTAAGTTGTCTTTATTACTGGTACTCAGGGGAAATTGTCATCTGTTATGTGAATATCATGCATTCATGCTAGATGTCTGTCATAGATTGTCAGTCATCTGCTGTGAAGTATCAGCGTTATTTTTTCCCTGGGGTCTCGGTTTTGTTATGGCTGTGTTTCTGGTCATTCATTGGTATTTTAATGGTATTCTCAATGAAAGGTTGCCGCAAGTGAGGGTGCCCAACTCTTCATAAAGAGGGTCCACATTTTTTTCGATTGAAAAGAAAATAATTAGGACTTTTGCAATTTGTAGCCTTAGGCCTGCTGTTTTCTAGCCGCCTTCTTTCTGTACAGTCTGTCTGCTGGGTTCTGCACTAAAATGCGTTTAGGAATTAGGAGAGCACCCTTCCCTCGTCGGCTCCTCAGTTGTCGTTAGGTTTATTGGTGTGTTATTTTCGTGATCCTTGTTTGTTATCTGTGCCAAACATAATGTGGTCGTGCCCATAAAAACTCCTTGTTGGATGGAAACCTAGAATGAGAAGCTCCATGGTGAAACAGTGAGTCCTTATGCGTCATCACTTTGTGAACTGACTCATCAGCTCATGCTTGGTTCAAGTGTCACTTATTAACTGACTGGATGCCATTTATATGAGTTTTTGTCTTGTAATATTACGAAGCTATTATTCAAGCTGCACCTTCCACATGAATTTCAAGTCGACAATGAGCAGACAGATGGATATTTCAAGTCATGCTGCTGGAGTACGAACAGGTTCTCTTTGCGTATGGCAGCACTCCGTGAGTTACAGAACAAACTTATAAACTGATATGGTCCCATTCATTTGAAGGTGAGGTTCATTTGTATCGTGGGCAGCTGACTATCTGGCATAGAAATTGGTAAGGACAGCTTTGTGTTGGTTGAGTCAAACCCATGTTGTAAAAGAATGTGAAGCAGCTACTGTTATAGGGAGTGTTCTTTTTTTTATTTAAATGTGCATTTACATCTGGGTTACTCCTATTTCTTTGCTTTGATACTCTATTTCTTCCATATTTTTCTGTTTCACATTCTTTGACTGCTTCTGAACTAAAAAGCTGTTAAATGCGCTAAGCGACTTGCCAAAATCAAGTGGTTTATCGCATTGTTCGTCAATCTCATTTTTTGCAGTTGAATGAAGCTATGCGCCACGCCTTACGATTCATGGTGTGAGTGCCCTTAATCTCGGCCATATAATCGTGCAGGATCGTTAGCTTTCCCAACCTGTTTGCTGTCACCCTTTTGCAATGCACTTATCAGTGTTCCAAAAATCCTGCCGTCGGCTCACTTAGCAAATATCAGACGAGCATGTGCGTGGGCTTGGTTGCATCGCGGCTCCAATGAACGTTTGCGCGAGATGCAAAGTTACGTTCTTCCTGGCAGGGGTGTAAAAGAATTCCACTGAGGTTATCCTCCTCAAAACTCTCTCTAGTTAAAAAAAATAAATTAAGTTTCAGAATTCTCTTTCATTTTTTAAAAATTAGTTTATTTTATTGAATTAAAGAGGTTTTGAGATTAACTTTAGGTGCACCTATTTCCACCCCTCTTAGTGCACCTATTTACACCCGTACTTCCTGGTCATCTCAACTAACTCAAGTTTTGATAAAATGAACTGAAAAAAGATATCTAAGATACAAAAATTTATAGTAGTACCTAAGAAATTTGTAGTAAAAATAAAGATCATGATGAATCTAACAATACTAATTTCGTGTCATAAATGTTGGTGCTTTTTTTTCCAAAGAACTAGTCAAACTGAGTGTAGTTTGACTCTGACCAGCTTCAGAACAAACTCACTATAAAGCAAATGGACATTTTTTTTGTACAAAATTATTGTTTTGCTATCTCACAAGTGTAATCACATGGAGTTAGGCAGTAGTTAAAATTGTAGTATTATAGATTGCATAAATATTCCTATAATAAATAAACCACAATATCCTAGTATCTATACAATATTCATTTGTGTGATGCATAAATGTACCATATCCTTGCTGGCTGAAATTGTATCCTCACTCTTAATTACATGTGCATATATACAGCCCTCTATATCTTTGTCATGTACTCTGATCATATAGATATAATGGCGCGTTGACAAGAAACCATTTCTGTTTAGGTGTGGAGGGGCGTCCATAATAAACTATATCAAATAAAGTGAAATCTTTGTAACTTTTTTTTTTGTGATCAGTTCATTTATAATGTCAACCTGCTGGACATGCAGGCATACCGGGCGCACTTCTCTTGTCACGGCTTGTAGCACCTTTATAAGTAACCTCCTCCTCCGCCCCCTTTCACCCACAGCCCATCTTCTCCACTGCACTGCAAATTACTATTCTCGTGGTTTCTTGTAGCTCGCAGGTGTCGTGCATGGCGGCCACAGCTTTGAGCAGCAGCGAGGCGGCGACCAAGGGGAAGAAGGCTCGTCGCCGACGTGGCCGCAGGAGCTCGGCTATGACGATGGCGATGCCCAAGAACCTGGGTTGGGTAGGCGCTAGGCGCCGCGAGTGGGGACGATGGGCGGCAGAGCTCCGCGTGCCGCGCAAGCGCGAGCGGCTGTGGATCGGCACGTTCGCGACGCCCAAGGAGGCGGCACACGCCTACGACGCCGCCATCTTCTGCTTCTACGGCGAGCACATTCCCAAGATTCGCAAGCTGAACTTCCCCACCGCGCCGCGCCCTGACATCTCCGAGCACGTCCGTGTCAGGCTCACCATGGCGAACATCAGGGCGATTGCTGAGAAGTATGCACACGCCCTCACCAACTACATCCCGCCGCCGCCACCGCCTGTGGTTCCTGAAGCTGCACCTCAGGTAGTAGTGGTGGTGCCGCCGCCGGTCGATGCTTCGATCGGATCCGCTCCAACTGCCAACTATGGCAACGTGAACGAAGCAGGCGTGGACATCTTGACTGTTGCAGACTGCTTGTTGTCCTTCAACCCTGACGACTTTGACGAAATCATGCACTTTGCGAATACCGCCTGACCGATCCTAGATAGAAAGATCGATCAGTGTAGTAGTGGTCTGGGTCTCGTGAAGACTGTATTCATGAGTTGACTCCTTGTTAAGGAATAAATCAAATTAATTCTGAGTCCAAACAGCATATTCCAAATTTCAAAAAATTGTAATGGTGTGTATCTAAATAGCCAGGTGTGTAATAAATGGAAGTGTTATGTCACTCAACAAAAGGAATGATCGAAGTGCAAAAAGAAAAAAGGCCTGAAAACCGATCGATTGCATGGAATTTGATATTTGGTCAGAATTCAACCAATCCAGCATCTCCAAAATCTCTCCATTAACTTCTTTTAAATCAAATTATAAAGAAAAAGTGTAAAAACCTCATCCAACAACTGCTCTAAACATGTTTCTATTTTCGAGGGTCCCCCGAAACTTCTCTATTCTGAGCTAAATCTGAGGAACTTTCTGAGATTTTCAATTTCATTTCTCATGCAACTAATAGCGGGACCGATTGTTTATTTGTTTCAAATTTAAACTATATTTAGAGAAACTATCAGAGGAGGTGATTAAAATAGACTCTAATTTTTTTTCCGCCCCTAAAAGGTATTTTTTGAGGTGACTTGGAGATGCTCTAATATCATATTCATAACCGATTCATCCCTCTAGAACGAACCTTCTACTTTTAGTCAGCACCCTTTCTTGTCAATCTTGTTTATACCACCAACTCTGACACACTCGAATCCGGCAAACTTGGAGCCCCTATGATTTCCTCCTTTGCCACCGCATGACAAGACTTCTTCCGATTACCTTGGTCGTGCGTTTCTTGGTCGCAGATTGTTGCAGCCTTTATAATTCATCAGGAAATTTATTTTTAGTAGGTGACCAGTTTACTGGTAGTACTATTATGTGTTTTTTTCCTTTTCGTAATTTTTCAGGTTGGTCTGCCTTCTTCTTATAGTAGTGCGTTCTTCTGTGTTTTCTTCTTAAGGAAAGGTCGATACCTCAAAAGATGAGTACAATTACACAGCCCAAGTTACCAATGCTTGATCAATTCAAGCACCAAGTTATGCATTTGGATTCAGAAATGAAAATTGAAATTCCCTTCTCTTCATCAATTGCACAGCCCAAGTGTATTTTTCTAGACACATCAGCAACCAATTTTTGCATGGACCCTTTCCAATACTGGATCCTAAGAACCAAGGTTTTACAAGCCATTCGATGAACAAGTGGTCAGGAAGGATGTTTCTCTCTGTATCATGAAGGAGCTTCAGGTTGCTGCTGAACCCAGGAATGGTAGTCTCTCAGCAGCTGCTCCCCCAGCTTGGGAACAAGCCTGTCCAGCAGGCCTTGCATCAGCCTGCAGAAAATTCAGGGCCAACTTAAACAAAAGTATCACTTCAAACTTGTGAAAATTTCTCCAACGTGAGAGTACAGGGATAGCCCACATCTCAGAAGCATCAACTTTCACTGACTTTTAAAGTGAGCACCGGTTTTCTCTTTCAATAGAATTTTGTTTTTTGAAGCAATTTTCAAGAAACACCAGATTCTTAAGAACTTGTAATGACATAGATTTCAGAATTCTTTGTTGCACTAAACCATAAATCAAAATTGCTGAGGTTCTGTTTAAGGATTCTAAAATACGTAGTTTTGGGTTAGTCGTACAAGTAGCTGGTGCTCCTTGAAATTTGCTCTTTTTTAATTAAATTCTTCAAAATCTCAAGAATGCAGAGGTCCACGTACAGGTTGCCTGGTTTCTCAACCGCAGACAGAGGAAGCAAGCTGAATGGCTTAGTGTAAATCTGAAATCAACAGATGATTCAGTGTTCGTCGAACTGAAAACTGAGAAAAAAAAAGATTAATTGATGAATTTGTTCAACTAGATGCTAGGAGTAATGTAGTGCCGAAGTGCATTATGCATACCTCCAAAGTGACCTCCAAATTGACATCGATGTCTAAGCAGGGCTCATCACCATCATTGCTCCATGTTATCTGGTTCCTCATGAACGCTACCATTCAGTAAATTCAGAAATTCAGATCATGGTCCAAGGGAACCTTAATACCTTATAGCTTATGCAGAGTGTCTAATTTGATGGCACTGCTGGAGGGAAACATGAGATGTTTGTGATACAAAGAATCCTATACAAGAACTGTTCAATATTCTATATACGAGGGTTCCCTGCACTAAGTGGAGAAGCATGCGTTGACCGCAGGCTATATGAAGTTGGAACACGAGAGGAAGCAGTTCAGTTCTGCAGGAAACCTCAAAATTCGACCTAAGTGAAGATAAATTTGAACCAAGATAGAGCTCAAATGCATTGTGATCTGTGATCGAAGGTTCTTGCATCTTGAATTTGGTACTTAAGATGAAGAAGAAATGGAATCACGAATTCAGAATTGAACTGAACTCACCTGAAAAACGTTCATTCTGCTGCTCAACAGATTCCGAACCCTCAAACTGCGACCAAAGGGGAGACAAAATGATCTCGAATCAGAAAGGGTTAGTATCTCGACGGATCAGAACACTCGGATTACGAGCTAGGACACGTATGTAGTACCCTGCACGACAGCATCTCGACGGTGCAGTCAGTGCCGGTCGGAACAACACGGAGGTCAAGCACCGGCGCGACCTCAAAGCCCAGGAGCCTGATGCGGCGGAGCGTGCACGTGAACGTGCCGGGCCCGGAGCCCCCCGGCGCGAAGCTCTGCAGCGCGCCGGTGTTCAGGAGGGACTCCACGCCCGCGGGGTCTCGCAGGAACGCGCCGATGCCGTAGCCGGAGACTCCGTCCGGCAGCCGGACGCTCTCGCGCCGCCTCGCCGACAGCCGGGCCCGCCTTCTTGCCGGCGTCCCAGTCGCTCCCTGGCCCGCCTCGTCATCGTCCTCGCGACCGCCGCCGCCGCCTCCGTCCGTCTCGGCGTCGCTACTTGCCACGGCAGCTCTCCATCTCCACGCCCGGCTGCTGCGCCTCTTCTTGGCTTGCCTGCTCCAGGGATCAGCTGCGGCGGCCGCTGCTACGACTCTTGCTCGCGCAGTTGGGAACGGCTGGTGATTGGCAAGGAAGAAGGGATGCTTGCTTGCCGCGAGCCTCATTCATAGCGTGCTTCTTGACTGCTGCGCATGGAGAAGCCAGGGAACCAATCAGTTGGAGCTTATCGTGGCAGCTTGCGCTCCTTTGCCCAGTGGCCGGCAGTTGCCTTGTTTCTAGGCTTGGACAGAATGTGTGGTTCTTGGCAGGCTTTGGTGTCTGCTATCCTGCTCATGCTCCTGAAAACTGTGCCTCTCAAAATTTCTGTAAAACGCAAAATGATCCAAAACGCAGACCAACAGTTGACAGAACCCAAGAATGAAATCAATCCAGCCCCACGATTTTATGCTAAATTAGAAGATATCCAGAGAGATGACATTGAGTAGAACAGTACAGGCAAAAGCTTGTTGCTGAACAAAATATTCACAAAAGCACCAAAGAAGTAACAAGAGCATGCATCACTGGACAGAAAAAATATGACTATGATTCATCGTGCAGTCGATACATGATCAAATTTTAATTCATTGCTTCTTGAACGGGAGTTGGAAATTGTTCCACAGACATGAATTGATTACAGAGATTGTGAAGCCAGCAGCCAAATTTACAGGAGAGCGCACATGGATCTTTGAAAGAGCTATCTTTCGACCCAGGTCTATGATGACGGATTCAAAGCCACCTGTCGAGAGCAATCCAAGTTATCTCCGGAATTTTCACGACCAACTCCCATCAAGTCGAGATATTGTTGGTAGTGGGATATGACGACGTTCATACTGTCAATGAACCCCTGACCACAGATGAGATCGCCATACAGGACATTCATGGTAGCGCCGAAGCCAGGATACTGCTGGGACAATGTGTCATTCTTGGTCAGTTTCCAGTTACCAATAAATACATCATGAGCAGATGGCTGCTTCCTCTTCATTGGAGTCATCCACCTCCAGATAGCCGCTTCAAATGCTCGGGTGGCATTCTGTTCCAACAATTCTGGGTGGTTCAAGAGATCCTGATTGATACCCTTGCCAATGATAGCATAGTTGCGGTTCCTAAGGAACATCAACAAGCGCATCGAAAGAAAAATACAATCAATTAACATGTTAAGCTCCTAATCAACGGAAACAGAGAATGAAAACGTCAGACTGACCCATAAACAGGAAGAGCTCCTCGGCCATAGTACTCAACTCCTTCAACACATGGATATAATTCATTGCTATTGTCACAGTAGCTTTGGCTTGGGCTCATTTCGTGATTATAGCAAAGCCCCCAAGCTGTTTCACCACCAGGCGCCTCACTATATCCACCTAAGTAACAGATCACATCATTCCAGTACGTATCAGATGCGGTGAATTGGAGGAGAAGATTCATCGGATGAACAGTACTGTGAATTGGGACCTGTTTTTAACGGTTCGATCTGGAATCAACCGCCCAGATCGATCGCTACAGTACGCGCGAATAGTGATCGTGCCACAGTACTTCTGCTACAGCAACGAATAAAAAAAGAACTGCTACAGTACTAATTCAGGGTTGTGTAACATCTCGCGTGGGTTACTGTAGCAGGTGCTGCCGTAGCCTGAATTTTGTCCTTACCTTCACCCGGATGGGGATGCTGCTTGTTATCAACTAGGAGTACATCGGTTTAATGAACAGAATATTTCCAGACATTCAGACAAAATAACCCTGCCTTGGTTAACTTGCTCCTACAGAAATTAAACCAGAGTCTACTGTGGTGTGGTTTCACATAGATTTGAGCACAGATACGAAATTCCAAATCTGCAGAGCTAATTATTAGTTAATTCGGATGATATATTAATCTTCTGATTCACATCCCATTGCATTTAACAATTCAAAACGATCTGAAAAGAAAAACAATGTATTTTCAGTGTCCTCTATTTACGAGAGCACCTAAGATATTCCCAGAAATTCTCTGTCAAAGCCCAGATACATTCAGATCTTCAATTCAAAATAAAAAAAAAAATCGCCCTTTACTAGAGACCTAAACTCACACTAGCAGAAACTCTACTACTCCATAGATCTAGGCGTTCAAGGCATGGCTACATTGTGTAGAGCGTGAAATCGTCGAGTAAACACACCTGCGTCAGGTCAAATTACTGAATCAGCTCTAGCCTAACGCTCATCCCAGCGCATCAATTTTTCGAGCGAGTAGAAGGCGGAAGCCGAGAAGGGAAACGAAAGTTACAGGATGTCTTGGCGCCGACGTGTCCAAGGAAGGCGGCGACCTCCATCATGCCCATCTTCTTGCCGCCCGTGGTGCCGAAGCCTTGGGGCTCGAAGAGCGCGGCGGCGGAGATGAAGGACTGGTAGTCCCAGAATCCGGCGGCGTGGGCGAGGTTGGGATCGTTGCGGTTGGGGAAGAGCTCATCGAACTGCTCGGCCTTGAAGTAGTCGCTGATGGTCTCGCTGCAGCAGAACCTGCTGCGGCTGCACTCCCACCCCTTGTCGCACACCTTCTCCCCATTCCTCCCCGCCGCCGACGCCGACGCCGACGCGGTCAGCAGGAACAGCAATGCTGCCCACAGTGGCTTTCTCATCGCGGGCTGAGCTCAGGTCTCTGTCACTCCAAGCGTGTCTAGGAGGAGTGAACTAGGTTTCGACCGCGACGAGCAGGGGCGAGGCGCCGATGGAGGAGGCGGAGGCTTCGGCTTCGGTTGGGGGAGAAACGGAGGCTGGTGAGTGGGGTGAGTCTGGTGACCGTCTACGCGGGGCAGACGGTCAGACTGGTGAGCTGTTGCTGGTTTGTTTTCCCTTCTTTTCGATATTTGAATAGTTGTGAGATTTTGTAAATCTTCCGGTTTAGTACTACCTGTGAATTATTTTAATCTAAAACTTTTTAGTTGATGAACGAACTATGCTTTAATTACATATGAGTGTTGCCAAACATTTCTCAATAAACGGTCCGTTCGGTTCAGCTGAACTGCGCAGCAAGAAAAATATGTACAATGTCAAACTAGCTATTAAAAAAAGATATAATGTCAATTAATTGTTTAGACAATATTATAGATTTTCATCAAAAGACGGAGTTTCCAACTATTAAAAACATATCAGACCTTACATGTCTTATATGGTCAATTAGTAATAGATCTTTCTTGTATTGGTTTCTTCTCTACATGGTAAAATTTATTCAATTTTTTAAATGAGATGAATGATAATAAAATCTACAGTAATAACAATTAAAAGTAAAAATGAAGGAATAGAGTGTAAATATTCATCAAATTGACTAATCATAAGCAGCATGATAACAGCAAAACAGAACATTAGACTCACTGGATTTAAAATGGTCAACATAACATCATCTATTTTTGAACTCTTTGGCAATTGGGTCATAAGTCATATTCCCACACTCTGATATTGTACCGCTAGTACTAGTATCAATTTTTTCATCACAAACAAAATAAAAAATGTTACTGGTACACGCATTTCGTAGTGGACTAGCGTCAGAGTGGGTCCCATTCCAACTCGGCTAAAGGCCTTTTGGGCGTAGAAATCCGCAATTCAGCACCCAAAACCTTCGAAAAAAGTCGAGTCGTGCGTGGCCGGAGCCCAAAAGCCGCCTTCTCCCCCAGCGCCGGTCGCCCTCCGCCGCCGCCTCCGGCGCCTCCCAGACGTCGGTACATCCCATCACCGCGCCGCCAACCGGGTAGGCGGACAGATCCGCCTCAACTGCAGCCCGAATCGGGGGAGCGAAGCCGGAGATCGAAGCGGCCATGGTGAAGGAAACGGGCTACTACGACGTGCTGGGCGTGAGCCCGTCCGCCACCGAGTCCGAGATCAAGAAGGCGTACTACATGAAGGTACCAGCCGGCTCCCCTCAACCTTCTTCTACCTTCGGTTGTCTGATGCGAGCTTTTGATCTGATTACCGTCGCTGCTCCTGCTGGTGGTGCTGCAGGCGAGGCAGGTTCACCCGGATAAGAACCCAAATGATCCAAAAGCTGCGGAGAAGTTCCAGGTACAGTTTTTACCAGGGGCGGAGCTAGAATTTAGCTTCGAGGGGTGCTAATCTTCTTGTTTAGTATCAAAATGAGCTATTTAGTATGTAAATTACCAGAGTTTAATACTTAATATAAGCATGATTTCTAAGCAAGGGGGGGGGGGGGGGGTTGCTGTAGCGGGGGCAGCACCCCCCCTGGATCCGCCCCTGGTTTTTACCATTTATAAGCTCGCCGCATCTATACTTTGTTGAGCCCTCAAATGCACACTGAGCAACTCACATACAACCCTCGATTCGATTCGATCCGATTAGGGAAATGGTGGTTGATGCCAGTTTAGAAAATGCTAACTGCCTACTTTAGCGGTGTATTTTTAGGCAGCTTTGGTGCTTGCTTAAGAAGACTGTTTAACTTCAAGGATATGTTGACAGGGTAACCCAAACGGTGTATTTCACTATTTCTAGCAGTATGGTTAATCAAATCTAGATTCTAAATTGTACTATGGACTATTGAATAAATTTCTTCATCTTAGGTCTATGTGCTCTTTATATTTGTGTGATTGAGCCATTGAGGTATACAGTTACATGGCATTAACTCCATGAGGAAGTACGCGATTTTCATTATATAGTTTTACACGTATACTGTTCTATACTCATAGAGTTCTCGTAACAGGAACTAGGGGAAGCGTACCAAGTGCTCAGTGACCCTACACAGCGCCAAGCTTATGACTCAAAAGGGAAATCTGGCATCTCAACGTATGTCCAGTCACAAATGATTTTTTCCTGTTGCTAGTTATTTGCTTTCGTGAACATGTTGCTTGTGAATTGTTGAACATGCTAGATTCCATTTAGAACAGCGGATGATTTTTCCTATTCTTGTTGCACTTGAACTATTCGCATCTTCAAACAAACCCAAGGCCTTTTTGGTACTAAGGATGCCAACAAGCAGGATTCTGCTGCAACTCAGGAGATGCTAAGATTGAACTAAGAATTATTAAGTATGCTAAAAGGGACCTTAAGCTTTCTAGAGTTGTATCTCATGGCAAAACATCATGAATATCTTATTTTGAATTTTTTTAGTGGAAAGTTTTTATTTCCATCCAAAGATGTAACTATGTTGCCGTGTTGGGATAACTGGCTGTTGTTTTGGTGTGTGAAGAATATTATGAGAGAACAAAATCTTACTTGTTTGGTTTCAACTTTCTACAGGGAAGGAATAATTGACCCTGCAGCAATTTTTGCGATGCTGTTTGGTAGTGAGCTCTTTGAGGATTACATCGGCCAGCTAGCAATGGCGTCAATGGCTTCACTTGATAATTTTGGTGAAGATGACAATATTGACCCAAAAAAACTGCACGAGAAGATGCAGGTATGCTCCTCAGGAACACTATTTCATTTAACTTCCAGTTTGTTGATCAATAATATAATAGTGTCATGGCTGTTGGCTTACCATCCCATCCATATTTTTGCATGTCATACTCTTTCTGCCTTAACATTCTGCTGAATAGCAAACTACAATTGCAGGCTGTTCAAAAGGAAAGAGAAGAAAAACTTGCTGAGATATTGAAAGATCGGCTACATATTT